>WNWK01006665.1:0-103114 GCA_009830355.1 Cherax destructor | reverse complement strand
AGGCACGAAGGTCTGGACGAAAATCCCCCCTAACCGTTTGAAGGATTACTGTATCTGATATTTTAGAAGGGGAGTTGTAGTGATCCCCGCTCTTGTGGGGGAAAGCAGCAGGACACAATACTGCACCACCTCGGGGGCCCCCTTCAATAACAACAAATATAGTACAGCGATGGCCCAGCACATGGCGTGTGGTCCCCTCTCTTACACAGATACATTCGTGATGCAGATTACATGGTAAGCAAATATGTTGCCAGTAGCTATAGCTTTTCTGAGGACATATGCCCTTACATCCCCTGTCCTGCAGCGGGTCATTAGATGTATTTTCTTCTTTTCCCCAGACATGTACCATGAATTCTTGTTCAATAAACCCCTAGGAATAAGGCCTGTGTTTTTATCCAACACAGAAAAAAGGAAAAACCCCAGACGGAGGAAGCAGCAACGTGTCATGCTAAAAGTGTCTTTATGTTTTCAAGAGAATATTCTTAAGTAACACCAAAAATAGTTCAAATAGAGTGATTTTTTTAGTAATAGATTCCTCTATTGAGCATTAACAGGAAAGTAGGGCTTCGTATGATGCTAAAATCATCTGATTTTACATTTATAAGTGTATATTCCGAATCAGCATAGAAAATAGCTCCCCTGGGGAGATTTTAAGTAATTTTGAAAATCCGCAAACATGACAAATCCTGTATATACACCTTCCATGGGAGGTTATGAGAGTTCTAAGATAAGTGTGACATAAAAGACGCCTCAGACAGGCTCTCGTTTTTATGTATTCAAGTGATATTTTTAAGCAGCATAAAAAATAGTTAAAATGGAGTGATTTTTTTGGTAATGTGTAGTTATTTTTGTAATTTATTATTATTTTTTCTAATTTTTAGTTGTTTCTTGTAATTTTTAGTTATTTTTCGTTATTTCTTATAATTTTTAGTTATTTTTCATGATTTTTAGTTATATTCCATAATGAATAGTCCTAATGAAAATACTAGCTTCCTCTGATAGGCATTGCCAGGAAAGAAGGGCCTTGTATAATGCTAAAATTATCTATATAATTTTACATTTTTAAGTGTATATTCTGAATCAGCATAGAAAATAGTCCCCCTCTTGTGATTTTAAGTAATTTTGAAATTCTGGCTGAAAAAAACTTTTTCTCTCAAAATGGAAAATGGTCATGATGACGCTCTTTGTTGGATCAATTGCTCCCCGCAAACATGAACAAATATTGTACATTATATAGAGCTTTCAGAGCTTATCAGAGTTTTTATATATGTGCCATAAAAGGCGGCTCAGACAGGGAAGAACCAGACTAGAGAAAACAGCATTGTATCATGCTAAAAAGCATCTATTTTTATGTTTTCAAGTGCATAGTCTTAAGTAGTATCAAAAATAGTTCAAATGGAGTGATTTGTTTTTTTGGGGGACATGTTTAGTTATTTTTCGTAATTTATGGTTATTTTTCCTAATTTTTAGTTATTTCTCGTTATTTTTAGTGATTATTTTTGATAATTTTTATGTATTTTTCGTATAGTTTTTGGTTATTTTTCATGGTTTTTAGTTGTTTTCCGTAATGAATAGTCTTTTTGAAAATATAAGATTCCTCTATTAGGTACTTCTGGAAAAGAAAGGCCTTGTATGATTTTACATTTTTAAGTGTTTATTCTGAATCAGCATAGAAAATTGAACCCCCCTTTTGTGATTTTAAGAAATTTTGAAAATCCGGTTGAAATTTGTCATAATGTCACTGTTTGTTCGATCAATTGCTCCCCATAAACTTGAAAAAAAATCCTGTATGTACAGGATAAAAAGAGAAACTTCTTGCTAGTGTCCCTGGGATCAGACTCTTAGTGTTTTAGGTAATGTGTGTACACCAGATTTATCACACACAAAGAACTATGACAACTTGGTAGCGGCCCTGAAAGGTTATTATGCAGTGAAACCAGCCAACTATCGCAGTTTGTTGGCATTTCAGCAAAGGAAGAAACAACATGATGAGTCCTCGCATTCAGATTCAGATTCAAATTTTTATTTCTCTGTAATGATTACAATGTATGGTTTACATATAAAGCAATAATTACAAAGATTACAATGTGTGATTTACATATTATGAGACAATAATTACAAAGATTACAGTGTGTGGTTTTCATATTATGAGACAATAATTACAAAGATGGCCACTAGCATGCCTAGCATGCCTTGGCATGCTAGGCATTTCGGGAAGACTAATAATAGTTCTTAATCTATATTACTAATTACAAATGATCAATTAGATTTACAATAGTGAGGTAGTTCAGAATATTTAGATTATGACAATTTGTAAAATTAGTAATGAGAATGATTACGTCTTTGCATGTTACATAGTTTCTATTAAAGATCCTGTATTGGATCCAATATGAGGTAGTTCAGAATATTTAGATTAGTAATGAGAATGATTACGTCTTGTCATATTACATAGTTTCTATTAAAGTTCCTGTATTGGAGTATATCCGGCAAACGTAAGACTAGTTTGAGATTTATTAGACAAAAGCTATATTCGGGATTTTATGTTTACTGTCCCTTGGGTCAGTTTAGGTGTAGATGAGGAGGATGTGTGTGTGTGCATGAATATGTGTGTGTATGTGTGCATGAATATGTGTGTGTATGTGTGCATGAATATGTGTGTGTATGTGTGCATGTATATGTGTATGTATGTGTGCATGTATATGTGTGTGTATGTGTGCATGTATATGTGTGTATGTGCATGTATATGTGTGTATGTTTCATGTATATGTGTGTGTATGTGTGCATGTATATGTGTGTGTATGTGTGCATGTATATGTGTGTGTATGTGTGCATGAATATGTGTGTGTATGTGTGCATGAATATGTGTGTGTATGTGTGCATGAATATGTGTGTGTATGTGTGCATGAATATGTGTGTGTATGTGTGCATGTATATGTGTGTGTATGTGTGCATGAATATGTGTGTGTATGTGTGCATGAATATGTGTGTTTATGTGTGCATGTATATGTGGTTTTCATGTAGTTAGTTGATGGTGGGGTGTGTTAGTGAGATAAGATGTTTTCTGATGATAATGTTGAAAATGGTGGCTGAGTCTGCAATTCTGGCGTTTTCAGGTAGGGAGTTCCAGATTTTAAGCCCTTTAATGTACATTTAACGTTTGTATAGATTTAGCCGGACACGTGGAATGTCATAGAGATTTTTGTGTCTGGTATTGTGCCTATGGGTCCAGTCACAACAATCAAGAAATCGTTTTAGTTCAGGGTAAATATTAGAATTTATGGTTCAGTACATGTAGGTTGCACAGTAGTAAGTGTGGATGTTCTGAACAGTGAGTAAGTTTAGTTCTTTGAAGATTTGGGGGGATGGATGCCTGGGATTGCATTGCGTGATAATTCTTACTGCGGCTATTTGTTGAGTTATTGGTTGTAGGTGGGTTGTTGCTGTTGATCCCCAAGCACATATGGCATAGGTGAGGTAGGAATAGATGAGTGAATAGTATAGTGTGAGTAGGGCTGATTGTGGTACATAGTAACATATCTTAGAGAGGATCCCAACCGTTTTGGATACTTTTTTTTGCTATGTTTTGGATATGGATGCTGAAATTCAGGTTGCTCTCAAGGTGTAGGCCCAGGAATTTGCCCTCATTTTGTTTAGCAATAGGAGTGTTGTCAATCATTATGTTCACTTGTGCAACACCTGCTCTGTTACCAAACAATGTAGAAGGTTTTGTCAGTGTTAAGTTTATTGGCAGTCATCCAGGTTGATATTTTTAGTAGCTCTTCATTAACCATGGTGTTGAGTGAGGCAAGATTTGGGTAGGAGATGACATAAGTCGTGTCGTCAGCAAAGCGAATTGGTTTCAGGTGTTGTGATACGTTGGGAAGATCATGGATGTATAAGAGGAAGAGCAGGGGACCAAGGACACTTCCCTGTGGCACTCCAGTATCAAGTGGTCATGTAGATGAGGTTGTGTCTTTAATGGTGACGTTTTGAAACCTGTTAGTAAGATAGGATTTGAAATATATAAGCGCATGGCCTCTTATACCATAATGGTCAAGTTTTTGGAGTAGGATGCCATGATCTACTGTATCAAAAGCTTTCCTTAGGTCAATAAAGAGTCCTAACTGATATTCCTTAGTTTCCACTGCTGTGTATAGTAGGTTCAGCATTTTTACAATTGCATCGTTTGTGCTTTTGTTTTTTTCTAAAGCCAAATTGGCAGGGGTTGAGTATGCTTTGTACTGTAATAAACGAATATAATCGCTTGTGTACGAGTTTTTCAAAGATTTTAGATAGCAACGGTAAGTTTGAGATTGGCCTGTAGTTATTTACATCTGTGGGGTCACCACCTTTGAGAATTGGTGTAACCCTTGCTGTCTTGAGGGGTGCCGGGAAAGTGCTAGTTTCTAGTGATTTGTTAAAAAGTAGTGAAATAGCAGGCGAAAGGACATGAGCCTCTCGCTTGTACAATAATAATAAAGTAATCACTTGCTCGGGCGTTGGTACCTTGGATTTTACTGGCGAGATTTGATCCTATGGTGAGAAGAAGTCATTTAACATGTTAGCTGTATCATTAGGCTGTAGTTGTGTTTCATTTGGTTTATTAGGACAATATCCCTAGTTTTTTCAGTTTGTGGCCCAGAATCTGAGAGAGTGTTTTCCAGGTCTTTTTTATATATCTTCTTGTTTCGGTGAATCTGCTGGAATAGTACAATTGCTTGGCCTTTCTTATTAGTTTGGTGAGAACTGATGCAAAGTGTTTAATAGTATTTTTGTGTATTAGGCCCTCTCTATATTGCTTTTCATGTTGATGTTTCTTATCAATGGATCTTAGTACGGTGTTAGTTAGCCATGGGCAACCTAGCCGTTTGTTCGTAATCTGTTTCGTTTATATGGGACAATGTTTGTTGTACAGTCTAAGTAATTTATTAAGAAATATGTCTATCCAATCACCGATACCATTGGCATTGGAGAATTCTGTAGGCCAGTCAACCGACCCTAGCTCTGCTGTGAAGTTACTTATTGATATTTTTAGCAGCTCTTCATTAACAATGGTGTTAAGAGGAAGGTAGGGAAGTGGTCTGTAGTGTTGTCTGTAATTATCCCTGATTTAAGGGGGCTAGTATATTGGTCCATATATGGTCAATTATGGTTGCACTTGTCTCAGTCAGCCTGGTAGGTTTAGTTATAGTTGGTATGAGTAGTGTGTTGTTCATATTGTTGAGGAAGTCAGTTACTGGCTGGTCATCTGTGAGTCCAAGGTTAATGTTGAAGTCTCCAGCTAAGAGAGGTGGTGCTTGTTCATTTGGTTGTTTGTTATTAGTGTCTTTAATTTATCGCTTAAAGTTTGGATGTTTGTATGAGGCATCCGGTAAATGGCACCGATTGTTATAGGAGTCTTAAAGTTTTTTTACAGAAAAATTAGCAAAAATATATTCTCAATATTCATCACTATAGCAAGTGGTGTTATTACAAGATAGTTCATTGAAGTAATAGATTGCAATACCACCCCCAACTTGGTATGGTCTACAGTTGTGGATTGCTGTGTATCCTGGTATTGAGTAGATATCTATTGTGGCCTGCTTAAGCCAGGTTTCAGTAAGAATAAAACAGGAGAAGGTTGTGTTTAGGGTATCAAGGAGTGCCAGGAGGTCATCGTAGTGTTTGCTTAGGGACCTGATATTGTAATTAAGAACTGTAATGTTTTTAGCAGTATTTAGGACAGTGCTGGCTTGTGATGCTGTGTAACAGAGGCAGTTACTTTCCATTAAATTTTGAATGGGAGTTAGATTATATAGGTTTATATCTGGGTCGACGTGATCATTCATCATTAGGTTTGAATTGAATGAATTGAATACTGATTTAAAAGAGTTGGCTGTGAACAGTAACTTAGGGGCCAATTTGACTCCAGAGTTAGGGACCAATTATTCAAGGCGGTGGTGCATAAAATTTATTTCCTTAACTTAATTGCAGAAAATTTGGACTTGCAAAGTATGCGGTCTTCAAAATTTTTGACAAACTTTTGAACTTGGAACAGGTATTCGTTAGTGAAAAGAGCACTGTTCGTGAGGTACAGTTAATTAATGATGTGAAATGTAAACATTGTGGGTTCCAGCATATTAGTAGTACTTGTAGGTTTAAAGATTTATCCTGTCATTGGTGTCATAAAAAGGGTCACTTGAAAAGTGTCTGTAGGAAGAAATTATCTAAAGTGTCTCCCGAGAATGTATCAAACTCACGCAGTGATAAAAAAAAAGAATAGTAATGAAACAGCAATCACCAAGATATCCTAGAACATAGTTAAGGTGGTGGATGGAGAAAATAGTTGACCAGACGAGGGAGTGATGAGTTTATATGACGTAGAGGATAAAGTGTTTTCCGAGAAGGCAGAACATTATTGGTTAGTAGTTAACAATACACAGGTTCCTTTTGAGATTGACAGTGGGGCTTCCATCTCGACATTATCCAAAGACTGGGTCGAGGCATTGAAAGGGAACACTGAACCATGTTCTTAGAAAGTAACTGCATATGATAATTGGGAAAGATTGTTTTGCCGGTAAGCTATAATAACTTAGATGTATCACAGTGTTTTATGTAGTGAAGTCCAATAACAGTAACTTGTGTGGAAAAGACCTCATGAAAAAGGTATTGATTTACCTTGCTGGATTAGATGAATCTACCAAAATTAACAAACTAGACAGTGCTGAAGAAATGTTAGATAATTTTAAGGTAGATCCTAGTAAACCTATCTTCATCTTGGTGGCCACAATTCATGTGAAAAATGATGCTGTCCCTAAGTTGTGAAAGCCAGGCCAGTACCATTTTTTAACAAAGAAATTATTGAGGCTGAATTAGAAACAGTACAGAAAGGGATCATGTGCTGATTGTAACTAGTTTGCCTGAAATGCTCTGCATATAAAGGGGCTTTTGGCATGTACACCCAACTATTATATTTCTTTGTACAAACATGTGTCATGTCAAAATAAAATATTATTGATATTCTTATACCTGTATTAAAGGCTGACTAATCCCCACAAATCCTCAGATTTGTGGGGATTTTAAATATACAAATCAACAACTTCATTGTGACAGATATCCTTTACTCAGGGTTGAAGAGTTTTTATCCGTAGTGGGTAAAGACAAGATATTTACAAAACTAGATTTAAAAGATGCTTATTTACAGATACGTGTAGATGAGAGGAGCCAGCAGTTTTTACTAATTAATACCCTTAAGGGACTGTTTAAATATAAGAGACTACCTTTTGGAATTTCCTCATCTGGTATCTTCCAAAGATTTCCCAATTGTTAGATTGGAAGGGGTAGAAACCTATTTGGATGATATAATGTGTGGTGTCACAGAAGGTGAGCATGATGCTAGACTCAGGCAGGTGTTGAATAATGTACAAGAACATAATGTAGTACTGAATAAGATTAAGTCAGTGTTGAAAACTATGTCTGTTGAATATCTGGGGTATGAGAATTCATGGGAAGGTATTGAACTTTCTTCTAAGAAAACTGAGGCTATTGTAAAATTACCATCACCTGAGTCCATACGAGACGTTCATTCCTTTGTGGTGATAATGACATATTATTGTAGGTTCACTAAATAATTTCTCTGTAATTTTGGCACCATTGTATGATTTATTGAAAAAGGTTGCTACTTTTGAATGGTGTTCAGTGGAAGAGGAAGCTGTTCAAAGGATTAAAAAAACAATTAGATTGTTCAGCTATGCTGACTAATTTTACAGAACATCCATTAATATTTAAGGTTGATTCTTCCTCTGTAGGTGTTGGATGTGTCTTACTCCAGAAAGTAAATGGCCAGGAAAAACCTGTATGTTTTTCTAGTAAGAAACTTTCTCCAGCAGAACAGAATTATTCTAACCTTAAGAAAGAAGGTCTACCTTTAGTGTTGCTGCTAAGAAATTCAGATATGTTTGGAAAAGGGAAATAGATTCCAGTAAATGCAAATGCCAGAATTTAGCGTTGGGCTCTGTTATTAGCTCTGTATGATTACACTAGTTTTGTTCCTGGCAAGTAAGTGTTATTTTCCAACTCCTTTTATTGCTAAACAATAGAAAATGCCTATTATTCCTTTTAAACTTTGCTTTTGTGGCTTACATGATGAATTTAAAAAAAAAAAAATGGCTTAATTTCAATATTTTTTTTTCCTGGTTTTGGATGTAAAACAAAAACATGTAATAAAATAAATAAAATTTACATAAATAAAATAAAATTTACACAAGTTATATTTTAAACTTTGTGAAACATATTTACAAAGTTAAAAATGAGCAGTTTTTCTAGATTTGCGAGCAGCAACAAATTACTTTCTCGTTTATGCTCCCAAGAGGTCGATCACCATGCCCAGCCCTTCTAGGGCAGGGTAGGTGTCAAGGCTGGAGCTTGCTGCCATCTGCGACTCGCAAGCCTGCCCTTCCCGTTAGGGAAGGTGGCAGACCAGAGAGGCCTAGCATCTATCTACCTCCGTGCCTCGTGCTGGTGTGGAATGTGGCTAGGCCTGGTGCCAGTTGGTCCCGCCGATGAGGGGTATCCCCTCCCATGGAAGACATAGGTCTCTGACACTCCCACGCCAGAGAGCCGGAGCCGGGTCGCCATCTGGTAAAGACCCGGGCCGGGAGAATTCCCGGTGAATCAACACCTCCTCCTCCTCCTCCCAAGAGCAACCTACCTTTTGGGACGTCGTTTGTCCATAGATTCGGAGAGGACCACTCTTCCCACCAAAGGAATGCCACTCATGTACCTTTAACGTCGATACATGACACTTCCCTACCTGGGAGCCGATGCCGGGTCACCAAATTGGAAGAGACCCGGGCCGGGGCACATACCGGCAAATCATATAGAATAGAATAGAATGCTCCCAAATGTGATAAGGGGTTTACCCCACAAACGGTTGGGTTTAGTCCTGACTCTTTTTCTTCGACTGGAGCTCTTCCTCTCACCGGCTATTCTTCGTCTGTCCCCACTTTCCCCTCGCCCCTAGTGGGTCCTTACCTGTGAGTCCTTAAACTGAACTCCCAAATGTTGTCTCCCATCATGTTTTCATTATAAGATCCCTGATATCTGTGTTCAAAGTCCATTATATCTTGGTGGCAGCGCTGCTCTTGCTCCTCTGAGTATGCTCCCATATTCCCCTTGAAATTGTCAAGATGAGCATCAAGGATATGGACCTTAAGGGACATCATACAGCCCATCTGACCTGGAGTTTACCTGGAGAGAGTTCCGGGGGTCAACGCCCCCGCGGCCCGGTCTGTGACCAGGCCTCATGGTGGATCAGAGCCTGATCGACAAGACTGTTACTGCTGGCCGTATTTTACCAAGGACTCAACAAGTTCCACATAATTGTCAGCCTTGTTGTTGCCCAGAAAGCCCTGTGCTACAGCAACAAAACTCTCCCAGGCTTCCTTTTCCTTCTGTGAGCTTCTTTGGAAATTTTGATCACTCCATGATTTTCCTGATTTGTGGTCCAGTGAAGATGCCAGCCTTTGCTGGCAGAACCTTTTGAGGATCCACCAATGGTTTATGTTTGATATTATGTCTTCCTACTGAGAACTCAGTCCTTTGAGGACAGTGCTTCCTCTGGTAATGTGCTGCTCTGTCTCTACTAGCCCAGTGACAGAGATAATAGGGAAACTTGCTGAAATCTCCTTGGAATCCCATCAAAAATTCCACAATTTTGAAGTTTCCAATAACCTCCCAGTTATACTTATCATAGTTCAAAGCTTCCAGTAGAAGTTTGACACTGTTGTAGTCCTCCTTAAGATGCACTGAATGAGCCAAGGGAAGAGATGGATACTTGCTTCCATTGTTCAGAAGTACAGCTTTAAGCACAACTCACGTCGCTGAGTCAAAAGGAAACACTACCTTACACTTGCACAACAGGGTCGGCACTGCGTCAGCGACAGTGCTCCCTCTACCTAGAGTGCAGCATCTTATCTCGGACATGTGCGCATGTGCACAACACCCAAACACCGAGTCGCTGGAACTGAAGTGCACAGTTCCATACAAGGATTTTTGTATTTTTTTCATGTACTAAGGGATGGCTACTGACATTAAGCTTACGCATTATATAATGTACAAGTATAAAAAAAGAATTAAAGAAAAAAAGACTCATTATATTGAATGTTATCGATAATATCGAGTGAAAATAGAGGTTGTTGTTGTTGTTGTAGATTCGCCGGTACTCTCCCGGGTCTTTACCAGATGGTGACCCGGCGATAGAGGGTGTTACAGTTCTGCAGTGCCTATACACGAGCCACCACTGTACTCTTGATACAAGAAATGTAATGCTCTAACACTAACAACCGAATGTATTATGTAGCAGAAAATATTGTTATCAAAAATGGGTTTATAATGGAGGGCACCACTTATACAGCAGGTTAGGTTCATGGCTACTGCTGTAAAGTGAGTCATAGTTTTTTGGGGAGTTTTTACTTTTAAATGCATTTAAAAACCTGATAACATGTTTACACTATCATATATTAAGTAGACACATTAATTAAAATATTTTCGTCCTTAGCTTATAGTGAGTGTGAAATATATTTATTGTAGCAAGTCTGAATAAATGAAGAATGGTATAATTGAAAACCGCTGTAAAGAGAAGCGCTCCTGTAATTTATATGTAATAATTTTCTGCCACACTTTCTGAAACTTATATCAGTTTCATATAGTACAAAGCTCTTTATTTAGGAATAATTTTTCACTTGAAGAGATTCGAGCAGTTATTTGACATACATAAATAGTTACGCTAATCACTCTCTCAAGTAATTTAATCCATAACTATAACTGGTAGATGGATCTATAATTTTCTAACAAACAGAACACTAAGGGTAATAGTAAACAGTACAGTCAGAGGCGGGTACAGTGACAAGCTCTGTTTCACAAGGCACAGTACTCGCCCCTATCCTGTTCCTTATCCTCATATCTGACATAGACAGATATGTAAACCACAGCACCGTGTCTTCCTTTACGGATGACAAACGAATCTGCATGACACTGTCATCAATCGATGACACTGAAAGACTCCAAGCAGACATCAACCAAATCTTAAAATGGGCCGCGGAAAACAATATGAAGTTCAATGAAGAGAATTTTCAATTACTCTGATATGGAAAACTCGAGGAAATTAAAAGTGTATCGGAGTATAAAACAAATTCCAGTCACACATTAGAGCGAAAAACTAATGTGATGGACCTGGGAGTGATAATGTCAGAGGATCTCACGTTAAAGGATCACAACAATGTATCTACCATATCTACTAAGAAAATGATAGGATGGATAATGAGAACTTTCAAAACAAGGGATGCCAAGCCCATGACGATTCTCTTCAAATCACTTGTTCACACTAATGGTCCCTTTCAAAGCAAGCAAAATTGCAGACCTGGAGAATGTACAGAGAACTTTCATGGCAAGTATAAATGCGATAAAGCACCTAAATTATATGGAAAGGTTGAAGTCCCTGAAACGCAGGCGAGAAAGATACATAATAATATACACTTGGAAAATCCTAGAGAGGCTATTCCCAAATTTGCACACGAAAATCACTCCCTACGAAAGCAAAAGAATGGGCAGAGATGCAACATCCCCCCCCAATGAAAAGCACTGGAGCCACGAGTACACTAAGAGACAACACAGTGTCAGTGAAATGCAGCTCCCACCCCACCCCCCATCCTAGAGTCAACAGAGCACCAGACGATGCCATATTGTCTGTTCCCTCAGGTAGAGACTCGGAGAGGATAAAAGTATGAAAATAGGGGAAACAAATAAAAAAAAGGGGAAATTTCTAGAATTTGAAAGACTAGAAGGTAGCACTCTCGGAAGTATGCTGCCACAACCTGCTCTTTTAATAGTGGAAAAGATAAAAGTAACCGTAGTCAAAGGAGAAGGGGGGGATACAAAGAGTTTGAGTTAGAGCAGGAGAAAACCCAGTGAGAAATAATACAGGATAGTTATAACAAGATAGGGGTCCTGATAAGTACTGGCTCTTAGGGTAGCATGGCCTGAAAATTGAGCAGTAGGCACCTTATCAGGGGCTTGACCCTTCAAACAAAATGATACATTATTTTATGCAATTTAGCCTCTGACAAATGGACCTTATATACATGGCTCAAAGGGGGAAGTAAAACATACCCAGATAAAACCTCTTATAATTTAATAAACACATTACAATAGAAATCTGCAATGGTTAGTACCAAAGAAAAAAAGGAATTTCTAGCATCAAATACCTAATATCATAACATAACTGGCTTACTGATATTAGAACTACCGCCCTATATACTTCCCAAGCAACTCTCTTGCTTTACCATACTCTCTGGGGATACCGCCCTTGATTTAAATGCCTTGATACATTCTTTCTTTGGGCTGCTAATGAGACCTTCCAAATCCCAGATTACAAGCCTGGTCTGATCCTCCAGGGTCAGGGTGTTCAGGGTCTCTAGCACTATATCCTCTCCTGGTTGCTCCTGCTATCTCCTTTACATCTCTTCAGGGGTTTCTGGTTTGGCTAACCCATAAACTTCTACTAATTCAGAGGCATCTATTTGGGGGGTGCCTGCTTGCTGCTAAACCCTATGTGAATATTTTTCTGGTTTAGTCACATAACACACATGCAAGAACTTCTACAAAAAAAAATGAAGAGTGACTTATTTCCATTGGGGTCCTTTTAATACCTTAAATATTATACACTGTAGGATATATATGTTATTATACTATAAAGGATATATACTAGGAACAAGGTGAAAAGAGTTATTTACATTTACATGTGTGTTAGCTAAAAAAATAAAAATAAAACATTCTAATCTCTTTCTGTCGCTACATTCATTAGGTAGCTTTTAGCTGTCTTCTTGAACTGGCTCATGCTATGACTGGCTTTGACATGTGCAGGCAGTCTGTTCCATTCCTTTATTGCTGTACAATAAAAGGTGTTTGAAGCCTGGCCACTGACTGTGGGTACTACAAAGTTGTGCTCTCTCCCCCTAGTACTATGACTGCTTTGGTTCCCAGCCTTGACAAAATTGGCAGCAAGATATTCTGGACACTGTTTGTGAGCAATTTTATAAACTTGATTTAACTTAAGTTGTTTTACTCTGTCTTCAATATTCAGCATATCCAATTGTTGTAATTCATCCTGGTCCCAGGTCTTGGTCCCAGATCCAGGATGAATCTTACCATTTTGTTCTGGGTGATTTGCAGCTTATCTTTCCGTTTTTTTTGTCAAGGCAGAGTACCATGAAGAGCAAGCGTAGTCAATATGACATTGTATAAGGGCTACTGACATTCATCAAAACAATAAAATGGCATAACAAAAATAATCACATATAAAACACAAAGATTATACCAAAAAAATAAGACAGCTGAAATACAGTAAACACCCAATATAATCTGTCGGTAATGTATACCATTTTGATACATAACTTAACACAACTTATAAGAGACAGGAAGGAACATATATGTGAAAATTTGGCAAATGAACAAAATAAAACATGAAATATAGGCGAGTATCAATGTAAGACAGAGGAAATTAAAAAGTTGTATAGTATAGCAAAGATACAGATAACCCAGGTTAAGTTGCAGGTAACAGGTAAATTACAGAAAATAAACATAGTTAGACATAAGCAGTGCATATTTAATAAAAGAGTATTAGAATAAAAGATAGGATAGAAAAGTTATGTTAGAAATAAAGAGTATTAGGGTAGATCACAGGTTAAGACAATATTTACCAGAGAAATAGTTTTACTCCACATCTCTGATAACTAACAACAGAAATCTAGTAAAATATTAAAAGGAAAACAGATTTAGAAGAGTTAGGTTAAAATAGGTTAGTATAAAGATGAGAACAAGACTGACATAGTGCAGTTACATCGGTCATACATAAACAATCATTTACACCTTAAATTATCACTATTCTTACAACTGACTCTAATCATACAATATACAGGTATTATTTATGCTATAATAATAAGGCAAGTCATACACAGTTAATAGACCTTACCTAGAGTGACACAAGATATGCCGGCTGGAGGCTTGTTACCCCAATGGTTATCTCACAAATATATACCTCTAATATCTGGGCTTCTCTACTTATACCCACATTGACACAGGTTATGAACTCTCTTATTAGCAGCAAATTGATGTAAATGTGTAGTTGAGAAAGGCTGCTTAAGCCGATAAAAGAGACGGGAGTGGAGCCTGGTTTACAAGATACTTCTAGTGTTTACCTTCACAGTTTGAACACAACTCCAACATGTGTACACAAACTCTTCATAAAACTCCAACAAAAGGTGTGCAAACTCGCCTCTATAAACCTTATTTCTACTCACAATAATCATTACAGTGAATACTAATATTGGAAAAATGATCCTTATACCTTCCTCCTTTGTATTGGACTGATGAAGCCACTGTGTGGCGAAACGTTTCTTCAGTGAAGATTCCCATATGTTGCATAAGTGTCTCAATTCTTCAGATACAAAAAAATGAACTTTATACACTGTGTTACAGCTAAACAGAAATTCTAGTGAAAACATATTGGAACCCACAATAATAGAACATCATGCGAGGATGGTCACACCTCCAATACATTTCATGAGTTAATTTACAGATTTTACAGTAATAATGATATTTTCAAAACATCTACAGATGCTACAGTAATAATAATAATAATAATAATAATAATAATAATAATAATAATAATAATAATAATAATAATAATAATAATAATAATAATAATAATAATAATAAATAATAATAATACTGACAAAACTTTCTCAATTAAACATATGCCTTTGATCTGCATTATATTTCAATAAAAAATGATGGTAGATGACATTACCCATCTAATCTATTAATTGGACTGCATTTATTTCCTACACCTGAGGTACAGAACCATGCACATAGTAAATAGGTAAAGATATAGGCAAGAAACACATAGTAAGGAGAGTTATGAAACTTTCACAACGAATATTTATCACAGCTTACATAAGTAATGCTCGAGGAGCTGAGTTGCTTCATTACATCAGGGGCCAAAGACTGCTCAACTGCCTCCCAGCATACATAAGGGGGATTACCAATAGACCCCTGGCTGTCTTCAAGAAGGCACTGGACAGGCACCTAAAGTCAGTGCCTGACCAGCTGGACTGTGGTTCATGTGTCAGTTTGCGTGCTGCCGGAAGATACACCCTGGTTGATTAGGCTCTGATCTACCATGGGAACGTTGATCCACGAAACCCTCTCCAGGTATAAATTAAAGTATTTCGTCCATTGCTTATAGTGAGTGGTGAATATATTTATTGTAGTAAGTCTGAATAAATGTAGAATAGTTATAACTGAAAACCGCTGTATTAGCGAAATAACGTAGAGCGAAGAGCTGTAAACCGGGACCTCCTGTTTTTTTTATGATAGGTTTGAAACTTCAATGATGATCATCTTCTGCAGTCTTGCAGAAGCAACATAATAGTACAGCTATGTAAACAAGGAATCAATAAAATTTATTTTACTATATTTTATTTACATTCACTCTAATTTCTCTAAGTAAAGAATACAGTGCACTAAAGTAACCACATATAGTGATACAGTATTGTAATGTTTTGTATCAAAATTCTTCACTGTAAACTCATGACTATTAATGAGTTCAATATATATAGTTTATGATCAGTGTTAAGTACCTAGCTGACACTCTGAAGGTGGGAAGTACAGTACCTGCACTCTGAAGGTGGGAAGTACAGTACCTGAACTCTGAAGGTGGGAAGTACAGTACCTGCACTCTGAAGGTGGGAAGTAAAGTACCTGCACTCTGAAGGTGGGAAGTACAGTACCTGCACTCTAAAGGTGGGAAGTACAGTACCTGCACTCTGAAGGTGGGAAGAACAGTGCCTGCACTCTGAAGGTGGGAAGTACAGTGCCTGCACTCTAAAGGTGGGAAGTACAGTGCGTGCACTCTGAAGGTGGGAAGTACAGTGCGTGCACTCTAAAGGTGGGAAGTACAGTGCCTGCACTCTGAAAATGGGAAGTACAGTACCTGCACTCTGAAGGTGGGAAGTACAGTGCCTGCACTCTAAAGGTGGGAAGTACAGTGCCTGCACTCTGAAGGTGGGAAGTACAGTACCTGCACTCTGAAGGTGGGAAGAACAGTGCCTGCACTCTGAAGGTTGGAAGTACAGTGTCTGCCCTCTGAAGGTGGGAAGTACAGAGCCTGCACTCTGAAGGTGGGAAGTACAGTGCCTGCACTCTGAAGGTGGGAAGTACAGTACCTGCACTCTGAAGGTTGGAAGTACAGTGCCTGCACTCTGAAGGTGGGAAGTACAATGCCTGCACTCTGAAGGTGGGAAGTACAGTGCCTGCACTCTGAAGGTGGGAAGTACAGTGCCTGCATTCTGAGGGTGGGAAGTACAGTACCTGCACTCTGAGGGTGGGAAGTACAGTACCTGCACTCTGAAGGTGGGAAGTACACTGCCTGCACTCTGAAGGTGGGAAGTACAGTACCTGCACTCTGAAGGTGGGAAGTACAGAGCCTGCATTCTGAAGGTGGGAAGTACAGGACCTGCACTCTGAAGGTGGGAAGTACAGTAACTGCACTCTGAAGGTAGGAAGTGCAGTGCCTGAAATCTGAAGGTAGGAAGTACAGTACCTGCACTCTGAAGGTTGAAAGTACAGTGCCTGCACTCTGAAGGTGGGAAGTACAGTACCTGCACTTTGAAGGTGGGAAGTACAGTGTCTGAACTCTGAAGGTGGCAAGTACAGTAACTGCACTCTGAAGGTGGGAAGTACAGTGCCTGAACTCTGAAGGTGGGAAGTACAGTACCTGCACTCTGAAGGTGGGAAGTACAGTACCTGCACTCTGAAGGTGGGAAGTACAGTGCCTGCACTTTGAAGGTGGGAAGTATAGTACCTGCACTCTGAAAATAGGAATTACAGTACCTGCACTCTGAAGGTGGGAAGTACAGTGCCTGAACTCTGAAGGTGGAAAGTACAGTGCCTGCACTCTGAAGGTGGGAAGTACAGTGCCTGAACTCTGAAGGTGGGAAGTACAATGCCTGCACTCTGAAGGTGGGAAGTACAGTGCCTGCATTCTAAAGGTGGGAAGTACAGTGCCTGCATTCTGAAGGTGGGAAGTACAGTGCCTGCACTCTGAAGGTGGGAAGTACAGTAACTGCACTCTGAAGGTGGGAAGTACAGTGCCTGAAATCTGAAGGTGGGAAGTACAGTACCTGCACTCTGAAGGTTGAAAGTACAGTGCCTGCACTCTGAAGGTGGGAAGTACAGTACCTGCACTTTGAAGGTGGGAAGTACAGTGCTTGCACTCTGAAGGTGGCAAGTACAGTACCTGCTTTCTGAAGGTGGGAAGTACAGTGCCTGCACTCTTAAGATGGGAAGTACAGTGCCTGCACTCTGAAGGCGGAAAGTACACTGCCTGCACTCTGAAGGTGGGAAGTACATTGCCTGCACTCTGAAGGTGGGAAGTACAGTACCTGCAGTCTGAAGGTGGGAAGTCCAGTACCTGCACTCTGAAGGTGGGAAGTACAGTGCCTGCACTCTGAAGGTGGGAAGTACAGTGCCTGAACTCTGAAGGTGGGAAGTACAGCACCTGCACTCTGAAGGTGGGAAGTACAGTACCTACACTCTGAAGGTGGGAAGTATAGTTCCTGCACTCTGAAGGTGGGAAGTACAGTACCTGCACTCTGAAGGTGGGAAGTATAGTTCCTGCACTCTGAAGGTGGGAAGTACAGTGCCTGCACTCTGAAGATGCGAAGTACAGTACCTGTACTCTGAAGGCGGAAAGTACAGTGCCCGCACTCTGAAGGTAGGAAGTACAGTACCAGCACTCTGAAGGACTGGTGTTAATATGTTGCAGTTTTTTAACTGCAGTGTAGGCTCGTCTCTGGCAAGACAGTGATGTAGTGAATGATGATGAAAGTGTTTCTTCTTTTTTGGGTCACCCTGCCTCAGTGTAAAATGGCTGATGGGTTAATAAAAAAAACAGAAAACAGTATATGTGTGCCCCACTTCTCAGGGCTTCGGTTTACGACGTTTCGCTAATACTGGGGTTTTCAATTATTCAGCTGCCTACAATAAATATTTTCACCACTCACTATAAGCTAAGTACAAAAACATTTTAAGGTAAGTAATGGTACTCACCTAATTGTGGTTGCAGGGGTCGAGATTCAGCTCCTGGCCCCGCCTCTTCGCTGTCCGGTACTGGGTCTCTGCTCTCCCTGCTCCATGAGCTTTATCATACCCTGTCTTAAAACTATGTATGGTTCCCGCCTCCACTATATCGTTCGCTAGACTATTCCACTTCCTAACTACTCTATGGCTGAAGAAATGCTTCCTAACATCCCTTTGACTCATCTGAGTCTTCAGCTTCCAGTTGTGTCCCCTTGTTTCTGTGTTCCCTCTCTGGAACATCCTGTCACTATCTACCTTGTCGATTCCCTGCAGTGTTTTGTATGTCGTTATCATGTCTCCTCTAACCCTTCTGTCCTCCAGTGTTGTTATTCCTATTTCCCTCAACCTTTCTTCATATGGCATTCCCCTGAGCTGTGGAACTAGCCTTGTCGCAAACCTTTGCACTTTCTCTAATTTCTTGACGTGCTTGACCAGGTGTGGGTTCCAGACTGGTGCTGCATACTCTAGTATGGGCCTGACGTACACGGTGTACAGTGTCTTGAACGATTCCTTGTTAAGGTAACGGAACGCTAATCTTAGGTTTGCCAGTCGCTCATGTGCTGCCACGGTTATCTGGTTGATGTGTGTTTCCGTAGACGTGCTTGGCGTTATACTCACCCCAAGGTCTTTCTCCTTTGATGAGGTTTGTAGCCTTTGTCCACCTAGCCTGTACTCTGTCAGCGGTCTTCTTTGCCCTTCTCCGATCCTCATGACTTTGCATTTGGTGGGGTTAAATTCGAGAAGCCATTTGCTAGACCAGATGCCAAGCTTGTCCAGCTCTCTTTGAAGTCCTGCTTGGTCTTCATCCGATGTGATTCTCCTCATTAATTTCACATCATCTGCGAACAGAGACACTTCTGAGTCTATCCCGTCCATCATGTCATTCACATATACCAAGAATAGCACTGGTCCTAGGACTGACCCCTGCGGTACACCGCTCGTCACCGGCGCCCACTGTGATACATCATCACGCACCATGACCCGTTGTTGCCTCCCTGTGAGGTATTCCCTGATCCATTCCAGTGCCCTTCCTGTTATACACGCTTGGTCTTCCAACTTCTTTACTAATCTCATATGAGGAACTGTGTCGAAGGCCTTCCTGCAGTCCAGGGAAATGCAGTCAACTCATCCTTCTCTCTCTTGCCTTACCTTTGTTACTTTATCATAGAACTCCAGGAGTACATTACACACACAACCCGCACATATAAAAGAGAGGAGCTTACGACGACGTTTCGGCCCGACTTGGACCATTTACAAAGTCACACTAACACACAGAGACAGAGGAAGGGTATTTATAGGCAGGCAGACAGGGAGGGTACAAGAGAGTGGGAAATGTAGGAGTAGTGGTAGTAGTGGTAGTAGTAAAGGTAGTAGTAAAGGTAGTAGAGTAGACAGTCATATGGGAAGGAGCACTGCTATGAGGCTAGCGACCCGCAAGGAGGTACGAGAGGGAAGAAAAGCGAAAAAATGAAGGAAAATACAAGGCAAAAGAAAGAACAGAAAGAAAGGAAAACCAAGGAGAAAAAAGGAGAAGGGGAAGATAAGACAGGGAAGGAACCCAGGTTAAGTCACGGGTGTTCTGAAGTTTAGAGCATTTAACAATGTAATGAGAGAGGAAAGCATCACTTTTTTCTCCTTGGGTTTTCCTTTCTTTCTGTTCTTTCTTTTGCCTTGTATTTTCCTTCATTTTTCCTTTTCTTCCCTCTCGTACCCCCTTGCAGGTCGCTAGCCTCATAGCAGTGCTCCTTCCCATATGACTGTCTACTCTACTACCTTTACTACTACCTTTACTACTACCACTACTACCACTACTCCTACATTTCCCCACTCTCTTGTACCCTCCCCTGTCTGCCTGCCTATAAATACCCTTCCTCTGTCTCTGTGTGTTAGTGTGACTTTGTAAATGGTCCAAGTCGGGCCGAAACGTCGTCGTAAGCTCCTCTCTTTTATATGTGCGGGTTGTGTGTGTATTGTTCCAGTCACGGTATTGTGCCTTTTTTGTTATTTAACTCCAGGAGGTTTGTTACACAGGATTTGCCTTCCTGAATCCGTGCTGTCTGGCGTTGATTATCCTGTTGTGCTCTAGGTGCTCCACCATTCTTTTCCTGATGATTTTCTCTAAGACTTTGCACACTATACACGTAAGTGACACTGGTCTTTAGTGCCTCTTTTCTGTCTCCTTTTTTAAAGATGGGGACTACGTTGGCCTTTTTCCATATCTCAGGTAGCTGCCCAGTTTCAAGGGATGTGTTGAATATTATGGTAAGTGGCACACTCAGAACCTCAGCTCCTTCCCGAAGGACCCACGGGGAGATATTGTCCGGACCCATCGCCTTTGAGGTATCAAGGTCACTGAGTAACTGCTTCACCTCCCCCTCAGTGGTATGTATGCCCTTCAGCTCTTGATACATCCCTTGTTGGTGATGCCCTCCGCCCTGTCTACCCAGCTGCCTTCCTGCCTCCACTGTGAATACTTCCTTAAACCTCGAGTTGAGCTCCTCACATACCTCTTGATCATTACTTGTGAGTTCCCCATCCTCTCTCCTCAGCCTTATCACCTGGTCCTTGACTGTTGTCTTCCTTCTGATGTGACTGTACATCAGTTTCGGGTCAGACTTGACTTTCGATGCTATGTCATTTTCGTACTGTTTCTGGCCCTCCCTCCGTACCTGTGCATACTCGTTTCTAGCTCTTCGACTAATCTCTTTGTGTACTTGGGTTCTATGCCTTCTGTACCTTTTCCATTCTCTGACACTCTGAGCCTTCGCCTCCCTGCACCTTTGGGTAAACCAGGGGCTCTTTCTGGTCTTCCCATTTAATCTTTTTCCTTTGGGTATAAACCGTTCCTCTGCCTCCTTGCACTTTGCCGCTACGTATTCCATAATTTAATTTACTGTCTGTCTGTCCTTCCATTTCCCTTTCCCACAGAACCTCCTGCAGGAAATTCCTCATACCCGTGTAGTCCCCTCTTTTAAAGTCTGGTTTGTCTCTTTCAGCACCGTTTTCCCTCTCCACCTGTAGCTCTACAATGTACTCAAAGCTCAGCACCATAGGGTCGCTGGCTCCCAGGGGGCTCTCATGTGTTATGTCCTCGATATCTGAGCTGTTCAGGGTGAATACAAGGTCCAGCCTTGCTGGTTCGTCTTCTCCTCTCTCTCTGGTCGTGTCCCTGACATGTTGGTGCATCAGGTTTTCCATTACCACGTCCATCATCTTGGCTCTCCAAGTTTCTGGACCCCCACATGGTTCTTGGTTCTCCCAGTCGATCTCCCTGTGGTTGAAATCGCCCATGACCAGTAACTTCGCTCTGTTCATGTGCGCTTTTCTTGCCACCTCCGCCAGAGTGTCCACCATTGCTCTGTTGTTCTCGTCATATTCCTCTCCTGGCCTCCTGCAGTTCTGTGGTGGGTTATACATCACTGCAATCACTATCTTGTGCTCCCCAGACTGGATGGTACCTACTATAAAGTCACTTTCTCCACATACTTCCAATCCTTCCATTTCCTTGAATCTCCAATGGTTCCTTACGAGCAGTGCGACCCCTCCTCCTCCCCTGCTCCTTCTATCTTTCCTCAGGATCTGATATCCCTGTGGGAAGATTGTGTCTGTTATTGCCTCATTTAGTTGTTTCTGTGACAGCTATGATGTCTGGGGACATTTCACCTATTCTTTCATTCCACTCTTCATACTTATTCGTGATTCCATCCGCATTTGTGTACCAAACCTTCAGCCTCGTTTCCAATATTGTGGCCCTGGTGGGGATCTTGGTGGGTCGGGGGGGTGTGGTCAGGATTTCCATAGGGGGTTGCTGCATGGGTGGGGGATTGTATTGTTGGAGTGTGGGTTGGTGGGGTGGGGTTTGTGGGGTGGGGTTTGTGATGGGGTGGGGTAGTTGTGATGGTGGGTTTTGGGTTGCTGGGGTGGGGACAGGGGGAATGATGTGTGTGTGTGATGTTAAAATATATAGTTGCTGTTGGGTTGCTGTGATTTTAGGCCCTCCGTGAGTGCTTCTGGTGGGTGTGTTTGTCCTTCTGCTTGGGCCTGGTGCCCTCCGTACCTCGCTGTCTTCTCCTCTCTTCGCTTTCTTATCCACTGCTTTTGGGCCTCCCTTTCTTCCTGCATTCTGTCCCGATCTTGGTATACATCCTGGTACTCCTGAGTCGCCCTCAGCCATGCTTTCTCCTGCAGGATCATGGTATGGGCTGATTCTGCATTGAAGATTACTTTGAGGGGCCGATTTCTTCCCCTTGTGTACCACCCGATTCTCCGAAAATTTGTCACCTGGGACGTGTGTCCCCCTGTTGCTAGCATGATACCTTTAATCCCTTCTTTCTCCTCCAGTTTTCTTCTGTCATGGGTGACCCCTTCGACTTCCTTAAGGCTGTAGATAAAGATAGACTTCTCCATTTCCTCCTCCCACAGTGTCTCCCTTTGCATCGTCAGAGATGCATTAGCGTCTTCCGGTTCTGTCATGGTTGTAGCCCCTGTATTCCTCTCTGTGTGCCCGGCTTACTCCTTTGCCCCTGTCCACTGCTGTATATTGTTGTGGTCTCTGCGTTTAGTGTGCTGCTTTGTCTACCCTCTCATGTGTTGTTACTGCGCCCTCATGCGTTGCTTCTGTGTTTCCCTTCTTGTCCCTGGCTTCTTTTTCCATATCCCTTTCATGTGGTGTTAGTATCCTGCTCATGTTGTTTTGGGCCCCTCATGTGTTTGACAGTGCCTGTGCATACAAGAGTTCTTTTTTCTCCTCATTCCCTTTGACTGTTGTTGGTATTATACTCCTCTTGCTTCGGGCCCCACGAGTGTCTGACAGTGCCTGAGCATACAAGAGTTCTTCTTTTTTCTCCGCATTCCCTTTGACTGTGTCTGATGCTCCACGTTTGTCTGGCAGTGCCTGTGCATACAAGAGTTCTTTTTTCTCCGCATTCCTTTTGACTGTGTCTGCTGCATGCACTCCAACTGCCGTTTCTGGACAGGTACTTTCTTCACTACTTTGCGTCAGTCTCTGCAGCTTCACTTCTAAGATCTGGATCTTGGCTTCTGCTTTTTTGGCTTGCATTTCCCATTTTCTGCTCTCCTCAGCTATCCTCCTCTCCATTCCCTCACTGATCATCAATATCTTTCCCTCCCATTCCTTCTCCCTTTTTTTGAGTTCCTCCTCCCACTGTGGCCTCCCCGGAGCAACCATCGTTCCCCTTGTTGACATCCTTCTCCCAGGACCGCCCATATTCCCACGATGTGCCCTTATGGATGTAGTGAGAGTGTCAGAAGGAGGGAGAGAGGAGAGGGATAGAGAGGAGGGGTGGTAATGCGGGGTACTCGGGGAAGGGGGCGAGAGGGATGGATATAACTTGGAGGTAGTGTGGTAGGGGACGGATCAAGCGGGGATAGGAGTGATAGAGGGAGAGGGAGAGAGAGAGAGAGAGAGAGAGAGAGAGAGAGAGAGAGAGAGAGAGAGGGGGGAATTAGTTTGAGAGAGAAAGCCTGGAGGTGTGGTAGAGGTCAGATCAAGTGGGGGAAGGAGGGAGAGAGAGAGGGAGGGAGAGAGAGAGAGGAAGGGGGTGAGGGGAAGGTAGAAAGCCTGGAAGAAATGTGGTAGAGGGCAGATCAAGTGGGGGGGGGGGAGGAGGGAGAGAGGGAGGGAGGGAGGGAAGAGAGAGAGAGAGAGAGAGAGAGAGAGAGAGAGAGAGAGAGAGAGAGAGAGAGAGAGAGAGAGAGAGAGAGAGAGAGAGAGAGAGAGAGAGAGAGAGAGAGGGAGAGTGAAAGCCTGGAGGAAGTGTGGGAGAGGGCGGCTCAAATGGGGGAAGGAGGGAGAGAGGGAGAGAGCGAGAGAGAGGGAGAGGGAGGAGGGAGGGAGAGAGGGAGAGGGGGAGGGATGGGAGAGAGGGAGGGAGAGAGAGGGAGAGGGGGAGTTGAGAGAGAGAAAGGGAGAGAGGGGGAATTAGTTTGGAGGGAGAAACCTGGAGGAAGTGTGGTAGAGGGCAGATCAGTGGGGGAAGGAGGGAGAGAGGGAGAGGAGGGAGAGGGGGAGGGAGAGAGAGGGAGTGAGGGAGGGAGAGAGAGGGAGGGAGAGAGAGAGGGAGAGAGAGAGAGGGAGGGAGGGGAAGGGAGAAGGAGAGAGAGGAGAGGAGAGAGAGGAGAAGAGAGAGAGAGAGAGAGAGAGAGAGAGAGAGAGAGAGAGAGAGAGAGAGAGTGAGAGATAGAGGGAGGGATAGAGGGAGGGAGAGGGGAAGAGAGAGAGGTGGTAAAAATACCTTGGGGTGCAGTGTGGGAGTAGATGGTTTTGGGGGGGTTTTATGGGCCAGTCGGAGGAGGTTGGTTGTTGGCTCCGGTTACAGGTGTGAGTTCATGTGTTTGTGTCTTGCCTATCTTTGCCTGAGGTCCTCCCTTAGATTAGAATACTATCCTAATATTAAACTAGAATTTTACTAGTACTGCTTCTAAAGCGAATAGTACTACTAAGCTAAGCTAAGACAAACCCAAGTGTTAATGAGTGTGATCGTGTGTGTGTGTGAGTTTGTATCCATGTCTCATCGCCCATGCGCGCTCTTGCCACCTCGTCCTCAAATTCTACCTATCTAGTATAGCTGCTAATTCCAAAAGACTACTAAACACTGCTACTAAATGTTACTACTTATATGTCTGATAATAATATTATTGCTAATACAAGAGCAACTGTATGGTATACTATATCTATACTTCGACTAATTCAAGTGTATGTGTGGGTGTGCATGCGTATGTGTGGGTGTGCATGCGTATGCATGTGTACATGGATGGTAGCAGCTGCGCCCTTTATCCACCACTACCCTAGCTTATCCTCCTACCTATGAAGTACATATGAAATCAGCTCTCCCGAGCAGGGATTCTCCCCACAGCCGTCAGCGTATTAGGGCCAGGAAAAACCCAAACCACAACTAGGATTTTGTACATTATGTACGATGTCTGCTGGATCTGCTCTCTGTTGGCCAGGATTCTCCGATGTTGATTCACCGGGAATTCTCCCGGCCCGGGTCTTTACCAGATGGCGACCCGGCTCCGGCTCCCTGGCGTGGGAGTGTCAGAGACCTATGTCTCCCATGGGAGGGGATACCCCTCATCGACAGGACCAACTGGCCCCAGGCCTAGCCACATTCCCCACCAGCACGAGGCATGGAGGTAGATAGATGCTAGGCCTCTCTGGTCTGCCACCTTCCCTAACAGGAAGGGCAGGCTTACGAGCTGCAGATGGTAGCAAGCTCCAGCCTTGGCACCTACCCTGCCCTAGAAGGGCTGGGCATGGTGATCGACCAAGATAAGTAATGTTTGTACTTTATATACATTTTTTAGGATTATTTTTATTGCTCACTTAATATATGATAGTGCAAATATGTTATCAAGTTTTTATATGTATTTGAAAGTGAAAAAGACCATGATTCACTTTACAATTATTTTTTCTTTACATCAAAAGCCCAGAAGTTAACCTGCTGTATAAGCGGGACCCGCCTGTATATTATACAATTAGGGTGACTAACATATATTATTATTTATACAAAGCCCCTTGATATGAAAAACATTGTGGGCAGCCTTAAAACTAAAATATAATTACATTCACAGGATGGTTATGAGTGCATAACAAATATATTAAACTAAGTTTAGTAAACTACTCTACTACTTCCTGATAGTTATGACAATATCTTGATATTTTGGGAACTGCGAAAGTGGATTGGTTTGAGGAGACAGGTCAATCTTTTTCGAGGTTGCTGGAGAGAAGGTGAAGTTCTGGAGCAGTGCTGCCGAGAAGATAAACAACTCCATCCTGGCCAGAGACTCGCCCAGACACTGCCGTCGACCTGGTGACAAATTTAGTGTCTGAATTTTACCATTATAAACTAGAACAAAGAGGCACAATACCGTGGCAGGAATAATACACAAATAACCTTCATATAGGACATAGAAGCTGTTTGCGTCTTACATGGATCATTTACAAGTTACACTAGCACACGAAGGTGTGTCAGTGTAACTTGTCCCCCTCTCCTGTATATACTGGTTCCCTCACCTTCGTGTGTCAGTGTAACTTGTAAATAGTCCAAGTTGGACTGAAACATTGTCATAAGCTTCTCTCTGATATGTGTGGGTTATCTGTCTATTTCAAATTAGGTCAGATGTAGAGAAGAGATAGATACATTATTTTTCTACCTCAATAGTTGTCTCCCACCAAGGTATGGAAACCCAAAGGAGAAAACACATTATTTTGATTGCAATAATGCACAATGACATGTTTAATCTACTTATATACGTATTCAGTATATACTCAATATTATTTGTATACACTTAATGTCAATAAAAACATACATGTATTGTTTATTGCCCTTGTAGCATTGCCCTTGTAGTATTAAGTTAGGCTAAAGCTTGCCCGAAATGCTCTGACTGGAAGAATATACAAACAACCTGTGACTGGAACAATACACAAACAACCTGTGACTGGAACATTACACAAACAATCCATGATTGGAACAATTCATAAACAACTAATGACTGGAAAAAATACACAAACAACCTGGGTCTGGAACAATACACAAACAACCCCTGACTGATCAAAATTAGACACATGTGGAACATCTGGGTATTTTTATTGTAGACGTTTCGCCATCCAGTGGCTTTATCTATACAAATTCTAGGACAAAACTTGAAGACAGTAGAACTATATACGAAAGATGAAGTAATCAGTCCCTCAGCCTTGGAGTTGGTGTGTTCAGCACCGTAGGTGTGGAGATTCTGAAGAACAGGTAAGGAGGCTTGACCTTAAATAGGCGTCAGCTGATAGGGACGGGTAGCAGACGAGGGCATAGTCATTGGTAGGCGGGATTCCCAAGTGGAAGTAGGTCATACCCAAGGAATGGGTTAGTGGTAGTTGTAGAAACCATGAAGAAGGTTATGTAGATGTCCTCTGAACCAAGATTCGATGATGTTGCCTCCTTGCCTGTTCTTCAGAATCTCCACATCTACGGTGCTGTTCACACCAACTCCAAGGCTGAAGGACTGATTACCTCATCTTTCGTATACAGTTCTACTGTCTTCAAGTTTTGTCCTAGAATCTGTATTGATAAAGCCACTGGATTGCGAAACGTCTACAATAAAGATGAAAATTAGACACATGTGCACATGTGTCTAATTTTCATCTTGTCGGTATTGTATACCATTCATGAACAACCTCTGACTGGAACAATACACAAACAACCAGTGACTGAAACGATACAAAAACAACCTCTGACTGGAACAATACGCAAACAACACCTGACTGGAACAATACACAAACAACCCGTGACTGAATCCATACACAAACAACCCATGACTAAAGCAATTTAAAAAAAAAACTGACTGGAACAATACGCAAATAACCACTGACAGGAACAATACACAAACAACCAGTGACTGGAACAATACACAAACAACCCTTGACTGGAACAATACATAAACAACCCTTGACTGGAACAATACACAAACAACCCATGATTGGAACAATACACAAACCCCTGACTGGAACAATAAACAAAAAATCCGACTGGAACAATACACAAACAACCCCTGACAGGAACAATACACACATAACCCATTACTGGAACTAAACACAAACAACCCCTGACTGAAAATATACACAAACAACTCCTGACTGGAAAAATACACAAACAACCCGGGTCTGGAACAATACACAAACAACCCCTGACTGGAACAATACTCAAACAACCCCTGACGGGAAAATTTCACAAACAACCTTTGACTGGAACAATCCACAAACTACCCGTGACTGGAACAATACAGAAACAACCCCTGACTGGAACAATACTCAAACAACCTCGGACTGGATCAATACACAAACACCCCTTGACTGGAACAATACACAAACAACACCTGACTGGAAAATACACAAGCAACCCATGACTGGAACAATACACAAATAAACCCTGACTGGAACAATATACAAACAATCTATGGTTGGAACAATAAACCAACAACCCGAGAATGGAACGATACACAAACAACCCCTGACTGGAACAATTCACAAGCAACCCATGACTGGAGCAATACGCAAACAACCCCTGACTGGAACAATACACAAAAAATCCGTGACTGGAACAATACCCAAACAACCGCTTGAAGCCATTAAGCCTACATGCCTAGTCCCCATAGTTTCCATCACGGGGCAGGCCTCTGGGTGGGTATGCCCAGACCTGCATCTCTCTCACTTCTCATCCAGGCATCCTAGAGTCAACAGACCTCCTCTCTCCCTCGCATGGGCATGGCCCTCCCGGGCCATGGACACAAACACACTGCCTATGTACCCCTATGTTATCGCCCATAAAGTAAGAAGCCTACGAAGTTTTATCATTTCATTGACCGCTTGCAGCAGAATTACACAATTACCAATTTTATATTTGCTGACTGGAACAATACACAAACAGCCATTGACTGGAACAATACACCAACAACCACTGACTGGAACAAAACACAAACAACCCCTGACTGGAACAATACCCAATCAACAGCTGAATGGAACAATACAAAAACAATCACTGACTGGAACAATACTCAAACA
The DNA here is from genome assembly GCA_009830355.1 of Cherax destructor. Taxonomy (NCBI): domain Eukaryota; kingdom Metazoa; phylum Arthropoda; class Malacostraca; order Decapoda; family Parastacidae; genus Cherax; species Cherax destructor. Next base: position 74,364 of record WNWK01006665.1, on the reverse strand, counting down.
ACCCATGACTGGAACAATACACAAAAAAATGCTGACAACAATAATAAACAAACAACCCATGACTGGAACAATACTCAAACACGGGACTGGAACAATACACAAAAAATGCTGACAACAATAATAAACAAACAACCCATGACTGGAACAATACTCAAACACGGGACTGGAACAATACACAAACAACCCGTGAATGAAATAATACACACACAACCAGAGACTGGAGCAATACACAAACAACCCATGACTTGAACAATACACAAACAACACATGATTGCAATAATACACAAACAATCCCTGACTGGAACAATACACAAACAACCCCTGACTGGAAAAATATACAAACAACACGTGACTGACGTCCTCTAGTATAGTACATACTGGCATCCTCTAGTACACTGTATACTGGCATCCACTAGTATACTATACACTGGCCTTCTCTAGTATACTATAATCTGGCCTCCTCTAGTATACTATATACTGGCCTCCACTAGTATACTATATACGGGCCTCATCTAGTACACTATACTCTGGCCTCCTTCAGTATACTATATACTGGTATCTTCTCGTACATTATTTACAGGCCTCCCATGGTATACAATACACTGGCCTCTTCTAGTATACTATATACTGGCCTCCTCTAGTATACTAAATACTGGCTTCCACTAGTATTCTATACTCTGACCATCTCTAGTATACTATATACTGGCTTCCTCTAGTATACTACATATTTGCCTCATCTAGTGGCATAGTGGCTAGCGCTCTTGCTTCACGCACGGAGGGCCCGGGTTCAATTCCCGGCGGGGCCGAAACATTTCGAAATGTTTCGTTACACACACACACACACATACATACAACAGGCCTAGTGTCTAATCGACATGTGCCTAGGACAAAATGGTAACTATATACTGGACACTTCTAGTATACTATATACTGGTCTCATCTAGTATACTATATACTGGACTCCTCTAGTATACTAAATACTAGCCTCTATTAGTATTCTATACTCTGACCTTCTCTAGTATACTATATACTGGCTTCCTCTAGTATACTACATACTAGCCTCCTCTAGTGTACTATATGCTCGCCTCCTCAAGTATACTATATATTGGCCTCCTTTAGTATACTATATACTGGCCTCCTCTTGTAAACTAAATACTGGAATCCTCTATTATACTATACTCTGACCTCCTCTAGTATACTATATAATGGTTTAATTTAGTATACTATATACTGGCCTATTCTAGTATGCTATTAACTGGCCTCCTCTAGTATACTTTATATTGGTCTCCTTTAGTATACAATATACTGGCCTTCTCTAGGATACTATATACTGGCCTCCTCTAGTATACTATATACTGGCCTACTCTAGTATACTGAATACTGGCCTCATCTTGTATACAATATACTGGCCTCCTCTAGGATACTATATACTGGCCTCCTCTTGTATACTATATACTGGCCTACTCTAGTATACTGTACACTGGCCTCGTCTAGTATACTACATACTGGTCTCCTCTAGTATACTATATACTGGCATCCTCTCGTACAATATTTACAAGCCTCCTCTAGTATACTATATACTGGCCTCCTCTAGTATAATATATACTGGCCTCCTCAAGTATATTATATACTGGCCTCCTCTAGTATACTATATACTGGCCTCCTCTAGTTTTCTATATACTGGCCTCCTTTAGTATACTCTATACTGGCCTATTCTAGTACACTGTATACTGACCTCTTCTCGTACACCATTTACAGGCCTCCTATAGTACACTATATACTGGCCTCCTCTAGTATACTAAACAATGTCCTCTTCTAGTATACTATATGATAGCCTACTCAAGTATACTATATATTGGCCTACTCTAGTATACTATATACTGGCCTACTCTAGTATACTACATACTGGCCTACTATAGAATACTGTATACTGGCATCTAGTATACTATACACTGACATTCTCTAGTATACTATACTCTGGCCTCCTATAGTATACTAAATACTGGCCTCCAGTAGTATACTATATACTGGCCTCCTCTATTATACTATACTCTGGCCTCCTTCAGTATACTATATACTGGCCTCTTCTCGTTCATTATTTACAGGCCTCCTATAGTATACTATATACTGGCCTAATCTAGTATATTATATACTGGCCTCCTATAGTATAATATATACTGGCTTCTTCTAGTATATAATATATTGGTCTCATCTAGTATACTATATACTGGCCTCCTCTAGTATACTAAATAATGGCCTCCACTAGTATTCTATACTCTGACCTCCTCTAGTATACTTTATATTGGCTTGCTCTAGTATACTACATACTGGCTTCCTCTAGTGTACTATATGCTCGCCTCCTCAAGAATACTATACACTGGCCTCCTCTAGTATACTATATACTGGCCTCCTCTTGTATACTAAATAATGACCTCCTCTGTTATACTATACTCTAACCTCCTCTAGTATATTATATACTGGTTTCCTCTCGTATACTACATACTGGCCTCCTCTAGTGTACTATATATTGGCCTCCTCTAGTATACAATATACTGGCCTCCTTTAGGATACTATATACTGTCCTCCTCTAGTATACTATATACTGGCCTACTATAGTATACTATAAACTGCCGTCGTCTAGTATACTGTACATTCGCCTCCTCTAGCATTCTATATTCTGGCCTCCTCTAGTATACTATATACTGGCCTTCTCTAGCATACTATATACTGGTCTCCTCTAGTATAATATATACTGGCCTCCTCTAGTATAATATATACTGGCCTCCTCTAGTATTCTATTCTAGTACATATACTATATACTGGCCTCGTCTAGTATACTGTACATGCGCCTCCTCTAGCATTCTATATTTTGGCTTACTCTAGTATACTATATACTGGCCTCCTCTAGTATAATATATACTGGCCTACTCAAGAATACTATATATAGGCCTACTCTAGTATACTATATACTGGCCTACTCTAGTGTACTACATACAGGCCTACTCTAGTATACTATATTCTGGCCTCATCTACTATACTATATACTGGCCTTCTTTAGTATACTATATACTGGCCTACTCTTGTATACTATATACTGGCCTACTCTAGTATACTATATACTGGCCTCCTCTATTATACTATATACTTGCCTAATCTAGTATACTATATACTGGCCTAAAATAGCATACTATATAGTGGCCTGTTATAGTATACTATATACTGGCCTCCTTTAGTATAATATATACTTTCCTCCTCTCATATACTATATACTGTCCTCCTCAATAATAATAATAATAATAATAATAATAATAATAATAATAATAATAATAATTTTATTTTGACATGATACAAGGTTGTACTATAATAATAATAATAATAATAATAATAATAATAATAATAATAATAATAATAATAATAATAATAATAATAATAATAATAATAATAATAATAAAATAATAATAATAATAATAATAATAATAATAATAATAATAATAATAATAATAATAATAATAATAATAATAATAATAATAATCTTTATTTACTACAAGTACATGTACATGGTATACAGGCCTAGTTGACATCAGTGACATACTACTATATAGAAAGTCCCTTGTTATGCTGAGCACTTCGGGCAGATTAGGTCAGTGTCCTAGGATGCGACTCACACCAGTCGACTAACACCCAGGTACCCATTTTACTGAGTCTACCTGGAGTCTACCTGGAGATAATTCCAGGGGTCAACGCCCCCGCGGCCCGGTCCGTGACCAGGCCTCCTGTTGGACCAGAGCCTGATCAACCAGGCTGTTACTGCTGGCCGCACGCAGTCCAACGTACGAACCACAGCCCGGCTGGTCAGGTACCGACTTTAGGTGCCTGTCCAGTGCCTGCTTGAAGACAGCCAGGGGTTTGTTGGTAATCCCCCTGATGTATGCTGGGAGGCAGTTGAACAATCTTGGGCCCCTCACACTTATTGTGTTGTCTCTCAACGTGTTAGTGGCACCCCTGCTCTTCATTGGGGGGATGTTACATCGCCTGCCGAGTCTTTTGCTTTCGTAGGGAGTGATTTTTGTGTGCAAGTTTGGTACTAAGCCCTCGAGAATTTTTAATTTTTATATAATAATGTATCTCTCTCGCCTGCGTTCTAGGGAGTACAGGTTTAGGAACTTCAAGCGTTCCCAGTAGTTGAGGTGGTTTATCGCACTTATGCGTGCGGTGAAGGTTCTCTGCACTGATGGTGAACATAGACAACAGGTGTAAAGAAACACGCCCAATGTTTCTGCCCTGGCTGGGAATCGAACCCAGGTTCTCGCCGTGTGAAGCGAGAGCTTTAGCCACCAGACCACCAGAGCCCCTAGCCTCTTCTAGTATACTATATACTGGCCACTTCTAGTATACTGTATACAGGCCTCCTGTCATGAAATATATAATAGCCTCCTCTAGTATACTGTATACTAGCTTACTCTAGTATACTATACACTGGCCTTCTCTAGTACTCTATATACTTTCCTCCTCTAGTATACTATATACTGGCCTCCATCCATATACTATATACTGGCCTCCTCTATTATACTATATCCTGGCCTCCTCTAATATACTATATTCTGGCCTCTTCTCGAACTCTATTTACAGGACACCTATAGTATACTATATACTGACCTTCTCTAATATGCGATATACTGGCCTTCTCTAGTATACTATATACTGGCCTCTTTTAGTATACTATATACTGGCTTCATCTAGTATACTAAATACTGGCCTCCTCTAGTAAACTAAATACTGGCCTCCTCTAGTATACTATACTCAGATCTCCTCTAGTATACTACATACTGGCCTCCTCTAGTGTACTATATACTGGCCTCCTCTCGTACTCTAAATACTGGCTCCTATATTATACTATACTCTGGTCTCCTCTAGTATACTATATACTGGCTTCCTCTAGTATACTCTATACTGGCCTCATCTAGAATACTATATACTGTCGTCCTTTAGAATAATATATACTGACCTCCTCTTGTATACTATATACTGGCCTCTTCAAGTATACTATACACTGGCCTCGTCTAGGATACTATATAGTGGCCTCCTCTAGTATACTATCAACTGGACTCCTCTTGTATACTATATTCTGGCCTCTTCTGGTATACTATATACTGGCCTCCTCTAGTGTACTATATACTGGCCTCCTCTAGTATACTATATACTAGCCTCCTCTTATACAACATACTGGCCTCCTTTATTACACTATATACTGGCCTCTAGTATTCTATATACTGGCCTCCTCTAGTTTTTTTTTTTTATATTTTATTTAAAAACACATATATACATAACAATCCAATAAATGCCCAAGAATAAATCAGGCTCATATAAACAAAAACAAGCAAACAGCACAGAAATAAACACATCTGTCAATATATCCTATAATAAGAACCCGTGCCAAAAGCACATAAAAAAAATGTCCATCCTACTACCTATCCTAGCTAAAAACACCGTAAATATAAACCTTTGGTTACATATCCTACTTCTTCCCTACCACAAAACGCAGTACAAAGGCATGAAATAATATAAAACCTTAAACTTTCTGCCTATAAAACAGTTGTTGCACAATAACACATAACTACAACTGACCCCCGTAACAAGGGTCACACCACAACATCATCTTAAATAAGAAATACATTATCATCAAGCCATCACTACCGTAGACAACACTGTCTACAACACAACGCCACACTCCCACACCGGAGAATAAGTCCACACAAAACACATTTGTGTTGCATGCATATACAAACACTCTATAAAAAACACATAAATAGGCAGAAGCTGCACAAAATGTAAATTCAAACAAAAGATAGTCAACACACAGAATACAGTACTAAAAACGTTAAACCTAAGAAATACATAGCAAAACATCAACTTAATCCTACATATATTGCCACAGATACCTGGGCCAACTGCACCCAAGCACACCTGCACACTGACGGTTGTCTAACACCTAATACCTCCTAACCTCAAACCTGCCACATAAATGCAAGCTGCCAGCACATCACCACCGACAAACCCTACTACTTGATCTTTAGAATATTACACTACTACATCCTATAGGAAAACCCCATGCGTCCATGACCCCTATGACCCCCCCCCAACCAACATCACTCCAAGTCTGAGTCAACACACACCTGAAAAATTACCTACAACCCCATAAAACCCCTGAAACGTCCAAAACCCGGACACCCATGATACCACCCCGACCCAACCTATCCTAGCTTCAACCCTGTATACCCACGCCTAACCAACCACACATCAATCAACCAAACTATAACCTAGTCAACCCCTTCCCGACATGCCCAACCTCCCCCCTCCCCTCCCCACTCGACCAGTTCCCCTCGATTGGCTCCTACGTCATCCCCAAAACTCTAAAAGGGACACCACCATCATCGTTCTATAACCCTCAGAGAAAGCCTCAACCCAAGTTCTCCCATACAAACCCTGATTCCTACATTTCGTCCTGTAAAAATGTGCCTCCAAGGCACGAACCCGCCTCCCACCCACTACCTCGCGCATACCCCACGACACATATATGAAATCAACCACCAGGTACATTAACCCTCTATGTACATTTTCCCCAAAACCACCAATATCCAGGCTTAAAGCCCCTAACATCGAAAGCCCACCCCCACCCACACTCCTAAGAACCTGTCCAAACCATTCCCGTACCCCGCCCATATCTTCACAAAAATACACCGCATGGTACGACGTATCCAAAAACCCACATCTCAAACACAAGTACCCTCATTCGCTAAACCCATTAAAAACAATTGCGCTTTAGAAGCCAAGATTCCATGTAGGAATCGAAAAACCGTCTCCCTAACCCTCGCCCTCAGCCTTAACTTCCGGAAACCTACCCAAGTCGCCTGCCAATTATACTTTGGGTACTCTGCTACCCCCTGCACTATACTTCCCCTCCCCAAAGATTGTCCAAAACCCCCACCCGAAAACCCCTTGGCTCTCTGACGACTAGTAAAACCCTCAACATTGCCTCACATAAACTCAGGTCACGTCCACTCCACCACCTCCGTACCTCACGCATGACCACTCCCACCCGCTTACCCCCACCCCTCCCTCCTCCACATATCTCTGCTTTACATATATCCCTATAAGCCTCCTATGTAAGGGTATCAAACCTCCCTTACTAACTGGCATCATGACAACCTCCTTATTGAGCCAATGTCTACCAAAACCTCATATATACCGCAACACTCTCCGCTGTAATAATTCAACATCTCTCCCCATGAGCTGGTTTACCCTTGCCACATGCCACAATTTACTATACAGTAAAACATTCACTACCATAACCCTCTGCATTAACGTCACATCTTCCGGTCTCCATCCACTCATTCGCGCTATTGTCGCCGTTACCACCTTAGAAGAATTTTCATCCCTCGCCCTACTCGCATCATTACAATAAATTATCCCACAAATTTTCAAGCACTCAACAACATGCCAACCATAACTCTTCCCCAAGTCCCCACCCACCCACGTCCCCACCTCTAACAATTTAGATTTTACCCTGTTAATCCTCATCCCCATAGCTGCCCCAAAAACACTTATAATCCTCCCTATAGCATCTAACCCCTCCCACCCACCTACGAGAATTGTTGTGTCATCAACATAACCCACTATTCCTGATGTACAACCAGGTACCTGACCCTCCTCCCCTACCCCCTTCGATACTAACCTATAAAATGGGTCCTGTAAGCATGCAAACAGAATTTGCGACAAAGGGCACCCCTGCTGCAAACCCCGTTTCATGTCCACCACATTTCCCACCCTTCCATTCACTTCAACCCGCACAAAACCCCTCATACAACGTTTGAACCCAACCTACTACTTCATTCCCAAAACCCCGCTTATGAAGAATGTCAAATAACATATTCCTACCCACACTGTCATAAGCCGTTTCCCAATCAAGCCCTATGACCCCACCCCCCTCTCGACCCTCAATGAATGCCCTAATCCTACCATGCCCATTCCCCATACACCTCCCCAGTATCCCATACTGACCATGCTTTATGATAGAATCCAAAACCTTTTTAACCCTATTACCCAAAATCCTTGCAAAGATTTTGTAATCCACACATAAAAGTGAAATAGCCCTGTAACCCCTAATCGTTTCCACCAATTTCCCCTTAGACACTAAAACCACAACTCCAGTTCGCTGATCCTCACCCATATACCTTACTTCCTTCAAACGATTGAAAACGTTTGCCAAACATTCCTTCAACACTCCCCAATGTTGAACATAAAAATCACTAGGTAAGCCATCGACTCCCGGCGCTTTACCCATCTGCATCAACTTTACCGCAAACCACACTTCCTCCTCAGTTATACTACCCTCCATACCTTTCCTCTCCTCCTCACTAATCCCTACCTGCATACCCTTCAAAACTTCCTCTTTCGCCTCCACCTCCTCCAACCTCAGGTCTAGATACCGCCGAAACCAAACATCCACAAACCCGCTCATACCCTCTGTCAACCGCAGTACCTGTCCCTCCATATACCCACCCAACTCCTCCTGCCTCCTCTTTCGAAAATCAATCACGCAAGACAGTCAAAGACGGTTTGTCCCCCCACAGCACATCCTCAATACCTGCCCTCACTCTGATAGCCTGGAATCTCTCATTCTGTATATCCTTCAACTGGCCCCTCAAAACCTCTATGTCCTCCAGTGAGTAGCCCCCCCCCCCACATAACAATCCCGCAACTGCCCCTCCAAATACCTCTGCAGGCCATAACGCAATCGCGCCTGCTCTCTTCCTTCACGTTTATAAAAATCCTGAATACCTCCCACCACTCCTCAAAACTCCTCCTACACAGTTGCCCCTGCAATAAGCCCACATTAAGCTTCCAATAACTAGCATACGTTCTAACAGCTCCCTCCCATCCCAACACTGCCAACACACCCCTGTGAACGGAAAACCCAAAATCAACGCAATCCACGCCCTCCACTATAACATCCCTCAACACATACACGCGATCGAGTCCTGCAGCATAGCCCCTACATATGAACGTATGTTCTATATGCCACCTACCGCCCCTACCACATCTCTGACCTCTGCCGCACCCAAAACATCACGCAAAACCCCTAACTCACACCCCGCCCCTCTCGGTTCCACATCCCTCTTCCTAATCACACAATTCCAATCCCCTGCGATAATAGTCACAACCTGCAACCCACGTAAGAAATATATCAACTCCTCTCTCACAAACTCTTCCTTAGTTCTTCTACTACTTATAGCCAGCATATAAACTCCCACTATACACACTCTGACATTCCCCCATAAACCCTCAACCCTTACCACCCTAAACCTCCCCTCTTCCCATGCCAACAACCGAAAGGGACTGGTCACACGTATTCCTATAGCCACCCCTCCCTTGAAACTACCCGCACTACCTGCATAAACTGTAAACCCACTTAACGTCAAATCTCTCCCCAACCTATAATTATGCTCTTGCAAAATACACACATTCACATTTAAACGTCTTAACGTCACCTCTACCCATTTACGTTTGACCTCCGCTCGGAGGCCATTTACATTCATCGTTATACACCTGAAAAGAACGCAGGGGGCTTTCCTCTACTTTTGAACTTCCTCGTCACTACCGACTTTTCCTTACTAATGCTCTCTTCCAAATACTGACACTCCCAGTACTTGCCTGTCTGCTTTCCTGCCCCTCCCTCCCTCTCTACCCTTGACACTCCCCCATCCCCCTTTTGCCACCTCCACCCAGGCTTTCTTGCACACCTGTTGCCCAGGTGTTAGGACATCATCCTCAACTAGACCACTAGGCCTTTTCCTGGAGTCCCCTGTAGCCTCCATAGCCTCACAATCCTCTTCCCTGTTCACTTCTACACCAACCTCCTGGACCTGAAGGCAAGGCCCAATCTCTGAGACGCCCATCACACTCGTCTCACCCTCGTCCCTCCTCACATCTGATCCTGAGTCCACCACACCATGCTGTGTGCCCTCACACACATAGTGGAAAATCCTCCAAAAGTGGCTCAGACAAAACCAAGTTCACACCTTCCGGCAGAGCCACTTCCTCCGTCTCCGCTGTCTCGCCATCCTGGGTCACCTGTGACAACGTTAGTATGCGCTCATCCTCCTTATCAACAATGTCACTCCATTGTCCACTTGGCACCACGCTCATATTCTCCCGTGGCAACTCATCCATAGCATCCACGACCACCACATCATCCTTCCTCATACCATCAGCAGCGCCATGTCTCTGATGGCCCATCCGACGATCACATGCCGCCGCCACTTGTCCAGGTAATCCACACAGGCGACACGTTCGAACTTGGCCTGCGTAAGTCACATAGACTTGCTGCCGGAACTCATCCATCATGACGTAAGAAGGTATCTGACGTTTGAGCGTCATTTTCAAAGAAAATGAACCTTCTGACAGCCTTGCATAAGTCCCCTGTGCCCACCGGCCCACCGTGGCTGCATGGACGTCACCAAATTGACTGAAGACGTCTCGTACATCAACCTCCAATGCTTCGAACGGCACATTTCGAATCCATATATAAGTGTAGTACCGGGACACATCTCGAAGCCGTATCTCTAATCCCGTGTTGACAACAATCCTCTTCTCCTGATACGTTCCAACCACTCGCTCATATACGCTGGCCACTGCAAACTTGACAAAAATCCTTGACGAACCGTTGAGAGATATTCCAAATAATTCTTCATTGGATATCCCTAAAGAATCCCTCTAAACAGCTGGGAGGAGAACATCTGCGTTGCTTGGGTAATTCGCGCTCTGCAACACTTCAATACAGACAGTATTGACACGTCGTCTGTAGCGCTCCACCATGTTGATGAAAACTACCAGTTCTCAACTCCACCGCTAGGGACCAGAAACAAGCACACCCGCACTCTGTAAAGGCTGGGCAGCGAATCTCCTCTAGTATAATATATACTTACCCTCTAGTATACTATATACTGGTTTAATCTACTATACTATATACTGGCATCCTCATGTATACTATTTACTGGCCTCTTCTAGTTTACTAAATACTTGCCTCCTCTAGTATACTATATAATGGAATTCTCTTGTATACTATAATCTGGCCTCCTCTAGTATACTTTATAATGGCCTCCTCTCGTATACTATATACTGGCGTCCACTAGTATACTATATACTGGAATCCTCTAGTATTCTATATACTGACCTCCTCAATTATACTATATACTGGCCTCCTCTCATATACTATATACTGGCCCCCTCTACTATACTATATACTGGCATCCTCTAGTATACTATATACTGGCCTCTTCTAGTATACTATATTCTGGCCTCCTGCAGTATACTATTTACTGGCCCCCTCTAGTATACTATATACTGGCAACCTCTAGTATAATATATACTGGCCTCCTCTAGTATACTATATAATGGTATCCTCCTGTATACTATACATTGGCCTCCTATAGTATACTAAATATTGGCCTCCTCTCGTATACTATATACTGGCCTCCACTAGTATTCTATATACTAGCCTCCTCTAGTATTCTACATACTGACCTCTATTATACTCTACACTAGCCTCCTCTCGTATACTATATAATGGCCTCCTCTCATATACTATATACTAGCCTCCTCTACTATACTATATACTGGCATCCATTTGTATATTATCTACTGGCCTCTTCTAGTATATTATATACTGGCCTCCTGCAGTATACTATTTTCTGGCCTCCTCTAGTATACTATATACTGTCCTCCTCTAGTATAATATATACTGGCCTCCTCTAGTATACTATATAATGGTATCCTCTTGTATACTATATACTGGCCTCCTATAGTATACTATATAATAGCCTCCTCTGTATACTATATACTGGGTCCACTAGTATTCTATATACTGGCCTCCTCTAGTATTCTACATACTGACCTCCTCTATTATACTCTATACTGGCCTCCTCTCGTGTACTATATACTGGCCTCCTCACATATACTAAACACTGGCCTCCTCTACTACACTATATACTGGCATATTCTTGTATATTATATACTGGCCTCTTCTAGTATACTATATACTGGCCTCCTGAAGTATAATATATACTGGCCTCCACTAGCATTCTATATACTGCCTATTCTAGTATTCTACATACTGACCTCCTCTATTATACTATATACTGGCCCCCTCTCGTATACTATATACTGGCCTCTTCTAGTATACTATATACTAGCCTCCTCCAGTATACTACTTACTGGCCTCCTCTATTATACTATATACTGGCCTCCTCTAGTATAATATATACTGGCCTCCTCTCTTATAATATATACTGGCGTCCACCAGCACTCTATATACAGGATTCCTCTAGTATACTATATACTGGTCGTTTTTAGTATACTATATACTGACCTCCTCTTGTTTACTATATACCTTCCTCCTCTAGGATACTATATACTGGCCTCCTTTAGTATACTACATACCTGCCTCAACTAATTTAATATATTCTGGCCTTCTTTAGTATACTTTATACTAACCTCTTCTAGTATATTATATACCTGCCTCATCTAATCTGGTTTAATTTATTCTGCCTTCTTTATTATTTTATATACTAACCTCATCTAGTATACTATATACTGGCCTCCTATAGTATACTATTTACTGGCCTACTCTAGTATACTATATACTGGCCTCCTGTAGTACAGTATATACTGCCTCCTCTATTATACTATATACTGGCTCCTCTGTTTATATATATATATATATATATATATATATATATATATATATATATATATATATATATATATATATATATATATATACTGGTCTTCTCTCGTATACTATGTACTGGCCTCCTCTAGTATACTATATACTGGCATCCTCTTGTATACTATATATTAGCCTTCTCTAGTATACTATATACTGGCCTCCTCTCGTATACTATATACTGGCCTCCTCTCGTATACTATATACTGGCCTCCACTAGTATACTATATAGTGGCCTCCTCTAGTATACTATATACTGGCGTCCTCTGTTATACTATATACTGGGCTAATCTAGTATTCTCTATATGTACTGTCCTCCTCTAGTATACTATATTCTGTCCCCCTATAGTATACTATATACTGCCTCCTCTAGTATACTGTATACCAGCCTCCTATTGTATACTATATACTGGCCTCCTCTAGTATGCTATATACTGGCCTCCTCTAGTATACTATATACTGGCCTTCTCTGGTATACTATATACTGTCCTCCACTAGTATACTATATGTTGTGATCTTATAGTATACTATATACTGATCTCCTCTAGTATAGTGTATACTGGCCTCCTATAGTATGCTATATACTGGCCTCGTCTAGTATACTATATACTTATCTCCTCTAGTATACTATATACTGGCCTTTTCTAGTATAGTGTATACTCTCCTCTTATAGTATACTATATACTTGTCTCCTCTAGTATAATATATACTTGCCTTATCTTGTATACTATATAGTGGCCTCCTGTAGTATACTATACACCGTTGTCCTGTAGTATACTGTATTCTGACCTCCTCTCGTGTACTATATACTGACCTCCTCTAGTATACTATATACTGGCCTCCTCTAGTATACTATACGCTGTCTGTCTTACTTTTATATGTTTGTGTGTTTATGCTCCAAGCTGGATCAGAATGTCGTAATAAAGTTACTTTCTCCTTCGTATGGGTTATTTGTGAATAATTTAATAACTAGATATAATGATTAGTTAAAGTAACTATGCACAGTACAGAATATTGCAACAGTAGTGCTCATATAAGTCAAGAACATACCTATTCCAAATGGGAAGAAACCATCTTTCTGGGACACAAACTTTCCACTCTCATCCAAGAAGCGACTCGGGTTAAAATTGTCAGGTTTTTGCCAGTACTTGGGATCCTCGTGGCTTATCACAGAACATCCTTGAATGGCCATTCCCTATAATGAGGATAAATAGAATATTTATTATTTAACATTTCAGTGTGTTAAAATTTACATAATGTTGTTGTGTGTATTTGGTTAAAGTAGCCAGTGGCAGGTTAGAAGTTTCCATGAGAAAGATTGCCAAGTGTCTCAGTCTTCACCTTGTTGCTTTTCTAAACCATTTACATTACAAAGAGTACATTGCAGGAAGGTTATGCAGAGCATATGGGAAAATTAGGTCAATTTTGTCCCAGGATGCGACCCATACCAGTCGACTAACACCCAGGTAACCATTTTACTGATGGGAGAACATAAACAACCGGTGTAAAGAAACACGCCCAGTGTTTCTAGCATCGCCGGGAATCGAACCCGGATTACTGTAGGGCCCTGGTTAAGCAGCAGGCTACGTTTCGAGCATCAGAAAGGCAAGGCTTATAGAGAATGTTAGGTTCCAGGCTACTGTAGGGCCCCGTTTATACAGCAGGTTAGGTTCCAGGCTACTGTAGGGCCCTGCTTATACAACAGGTTAGGTTCCAGGCTACTGTAGGGCCCTGCTTATACAACAGGTTAGGTTCCAGGCTACTGTACGGCCCTGCTTATGCAACAGGTTAGGTTCCAGGCTACTGTAGGGCCCTGCTTATACAACAGGTTAGGTTCCAGGCTACTGTAGGGCCCTGCGTATGCATCAGGTTAGCTTCCAGGCTATTGTAGGGCCCTGCTTATACAGCATGTTAGGTTCCAGGCTACTGTAGGGCCCTGCTTATACAGCAGGTTAAGTTCAGGCTACTGTGGGGCCCTGCTTATACAGCAAGTTAGGTTCCAGGCTACTCTAGGACCCTGCTTATACAGCACGTTAAGTTCAGGCTACTGTGGGGCCCTGCTTATACAGCAAGTTAGGTTCCAGGCTACTTCAGGGGCCTGCTTATGCAGCAGGTTAGGTTCCAGGCTACTGTAGGGCCCTGTTATACATCAAGTTAAGTTCTGAGCTCCTTCAGGGGCCTGCTTATACAGCAGGTTAGGTTCAGGCTTCTGTTAGGCTCTGCTTTTAGAACAGGTTAGGTTCCAGGCTACTGTAGGGCCCTGCTTATGCAACATGTTAGGTTCCAGGCTACTGTAGGGCCCTGCGTATACTACAAGTTAGGTTCCAGGCTACTGTAATGCCCTGCTTATACAGTAGGTTAGATTCCAGGCTACTGTAGGGCCATGCGTATACTACAGGTTAGGTTCCAGGCTACTGTAAGGCCCTGCGTATACTACAGGTTAGGTTCCAGGCTACTGTACGGCCCTGCTTATACAACAGGTTAGGTTCCAGGCTACTGTAGGGCCCTGCTTATACAACAGGTTAGGTTCCAGGCTACTGTAGGGCCCTGCGTATGCATCAGGTTAGCTTCCAGGCTATTGTAGGGCCCTGCTTATGCAACAGGTTAGGTTCCAGGCTAATGTAGGGCCCTGCTTATACAGCATGTTAGGTTCCAGGCTACTGTAGGGCCCTGCTTATACAGCAGGTTAGTTCAGGCTACTGTGGGCCCTGCTTATACACAAGTTAGGTTCCAGGCTACTGTAGGACCCTGCTTATACAGCAGTTAGTTCAGGCTACTGTGGGCCCTGCTTATACAGCAAGTTAGGTTCCAGGCTACTTAGGGCCTGCTTATGCAGCAGGTTAGGTTCCAGGCTACTGTAGGGCCCTGTTATACATCAGGTTAAGTTCCGGCTCTTCAGGGCCTGCTTATACACAGGTTAGGTTCAGGCTTCTGTTAGGCTCTGCTTTAGACAGGTTAGTTCCAGGCTACTGTAGGGCCCTGCTTATGCAACATGTTAGGTTCCAGGCTACTGTAGGGCCCTGCGTATACTACAAGTTAGGTTCCAGGCTACTGTAATGCCCTGCTTATACAGTAGGTTAGATTCCAGGGTACTGTAGGGCCATGCGTATACAGCAGGTTAGGTTCCAGGCTACTGTAGGGCCCCCCTTATACAGCAGGTTAGGTTCCAGGATACTGTAGGGCCCCGCTTATACAGCAGGTTAGGTTCCAAGCTTCTGTAGGACTCTGCTTATACAACAGGTTAGGTTCCAGGCTACTGTATGGCCCTGCTTATACAGCAGGTTAGGTTCAGGCTACTGTATGGCCCTGCTTAAACAGCAGGTTAGGTTCAGGCTATTGTAGGGCCCTGCTTATACAGCAGGTTAGATTCAGGATACTGTAGGGCCCTGCTTATACAGCAGGTTAGGATCAGGCTATTGTAGGGCCCTGCTTATACAGCAGGTTAGGTTCAGGCTACTGTAGTGCCCTGCTTATACAGCAGGTTAGGTTCAGGCTATTGTAGGGCCCTGCTTATACAGCAGGTTAGGTTCAGGCTACTGTAGTGCCCTGCTTATACAGCAGGTTAGGTTCAGGCTACTGTAGTGCCCTGCGTATACAGCAGGTTAGGTTCAGGCTACTGTAGGGCCCTGCTTATACAGCAGGTTAGGTTCAGGCTACTGTAGTGTTCTGCTTATACAGCAGGTTAAGTTCAGGCTACTGTATGGCCTTGCGTATACAACAGGTTAGGTTCAGGCTACTGTAGGGCCCTGCTTATACAGCAGGTTAGGTTCAGGCTACTGTAGGGTCCTGCTTATACAGCAGGTTAGGTTCAGGCTACTGTAGGGCCCTGCTTATACAGCATGTTAGGTTCAGGCTACTGTAGGGCCCTGCTTATACAGCAGGTTAGGTTCCGGGCAACTACTGTAAAATAATAATTGCTGTAAAATATACAGATATTTTTGAGTTTCAAATACATGTTTACATTGTCACGCATTAAGTGAGCTATAGAACTAAGCCTAAAAAATGCATATGCAGTTCACACATTACCTATCTTTAGCTTATAGTGAGTGATAAATATATTAATTATATAAAGTCCGAATAAATGAAGAATAGGTATAACCGAAAACAGTGAAGCACTGTAAAGCTAACCGCTGTAAAGTGCTGTAAAGCAAAGCACTATAAAACAGGGTCAGCCTGTAAAGCAGGTCAGCCTGTAAAGCAGGTCAGCCTGTAAAGCAGGTCTGCCTGTAAAGCAGGTCAGCCTGTAAAGCAGGTCAGCCTGTAAAGCAGGTCAGCCTGTAAAGCAGGTCTGCCTGTAAAGCAGGTCTGCCTGTAAAGCAGGTCAGCCTGTAAAGCAGGTCTGCCTGTAAAGCAGGTCAGCCTGTAAAGCTGTCTAAAAATATATTTTAAATTTGTGGATTAGTTAGGTAAGACATAACCTCCAAGCTCTATATCTTGTCTGATACAGTGATTGTAGACTAACCTTGGTAAGACATAACCTCCAAGCTCTATATCTTGTCTGATACAGTGATTGTAGACTAACCTTTGGTAAGACATAACCTCAAGCTCTATATCTTGTCTGATACAATGATTGTAGACTAACCTTGGTAAGACATAACCTCCAAGCTCTATATCTTGTCTGATACAGTGATTGTAGACTAACCTTGGGTAAGACATAACCTCCAAGCTCTATATCTTGTCTGATACAATGATTGTAGACTAACCTTTGGTAAGACATAACCTCCAAGCTCTATATCTTGTCTGATACAGTGACTGTAGACTAACCTTGGGTAAGACATAACCTCCAAGCTCTATATCTTGTCTGATACAGTGATTGTAGACTAACCTTGGGTAAGACATAACCTCCAAGCTCTATATCTTGTGTGACACAGTGACTGACGCTGAATGGAATGAGGGAAGACATGCGAAGAACTTCGTGGATCACAGCCTCCAAGTACTGTAATCTGCGGTTTAAAAGTTTACATCAGAAACACTGTAAATAATAATAATAATAATAATAATAATAATAATAATTATTATTATTATTATTATTATTATTATTATTATTATTATTATTATTATTATTATTTTTTTTTATTATTATTTTTTTTTTATTATTATTATTATTATTATTATTATTATTATTATTATTATTATTATTATTATTATTATTATTATTATTATTATTATTATTATTATTATAATTATTATTATTATTATTTTATTTTATTAACACATCGGCCGTTTCCCTCCAAGGCAGAGTGGCTCGAAAAAGAAAAACTTTCATCATCATTCACTCCATCACTTTCTTGCCAGAGGGGTGCTTACACTACAGTTTAACACCCCTCCTTCAGAGTGCAAACACTGTACTTCCCATTTCCAGGAATCAAGTCCGGCCTGCCGGTTTCCCTGAATCCCTTCATAAATGTTACCTTTCTCACACTCCAACAGCACATCAACTCCTAAAAACCATTTGTCTCCATTCACTCCTCTCTAACACGCTCACGCATGCTTGCTGGAAGTCCAAGCCCCTCGCACACAAAACCTCCTTTACCCCACCTATCCAACCTTTCCTAGGCCGACCCCTACACCACCTTCCCTTCACTACAGATTTGTACACTCTCGAAGTCATTCTATTTCGTTCCAACCTCTCTACATGTCTGAACTACCTCAATAATCCCTCCTCCGCTCTCTGGATAATAGTTTTGATACTCTCGCACCTTCTAATTTCCAAACTACAGATTTTCTGCATTATATTCACACCACACATTGCCCTCAGACACGACATGTCCACTGCCTCCAGCCTTCTCCTTGTTGCCACATTCACAACCCATGTCTCACACCCATATATGAGCGTTGGTATAACTATACTCTCATACATTCCCCTTTTTGCTTTCAAGGATAAAGTTCACCTCATTTTTCATAGACCCATCTGCTGACTCGTCCACTCCTAAATATCTGAATTCCAGACCACCAGACCACGGAGCACGGTGAGGATCAGGGTTCGATTCCCGGCGAAGGGGTGGAAACATTGGACGTGTTTTCTTACACCGGTTGTCTATGTTCACCTATCAGTAAAATAGGTACCTGGGTGTTAGTCGCATCCTGGGAGAAAACTGACCTAATTTACCCGAAATAAGAACATAAGAAAGAAGAAACACTGCAGCAGGCCTACTGACCCATGCGAGGCAGGTCCATGTCACTCCCAGGCTTAGACCAATGACCCACCTAGGCAGGTCACTTCCACTTAAGGAAGGAGCACGGCGTAAGCCCTAATAGCACAAGCTAGTCAGGTCCAACTCATACCCACCCACACCCACTCATGTATTTATCTAATCTATTTTTAAATCTACACAACGTCTTAGCATCTATGACGGTACTCGAGAGTTTGTTCCACTCATCCACAACTCTATTACCAAACCAGTGCTTTCCTATATCCTTCCTGAATTTCAACTTTTCCAACTTCAAACCATTGCTGCGAGTCCTGTCTTGGCTGGATATTTTCAGCACGCTATTTACATCCCCTTTGTTTATTCCAGTTTTCCATTTTAACACCTCAGTCATATCCCCCTAATTCTACCCCTTTCTAAAGAGTGCAGATTCAGGGCCCTCAGTCTATCCTCATAGGGAAGATTTCTGATACATGGGATCAACTTTATCATCCTCCTCTGTACGTTTTCCAGTGCATTTATATCCATTCTGTAATACGGTGACCAGAACTGCGCAGCATAATCTAAATGAGGCCTAACCAAAGATATATAGAGTTGAAGAACAACCTGAGGACTTCTATTATTTATATTTCTTGATATGAAACCAAGGATTCTGTTCGCTTTATTACGAACACTTATGTACTGTTGTCTTGGTTTCAGATTACTGCTAACCAGAACTCCTAAATCTTTTACGCAATCCGTAATATTAAGATCTACATTATTTAATTTATATGTGGCATCGTTATTTTCCTGTCCAACATTTAGAACTTTGCATTTGTCTATATTAAACTGCATCTGCCACTTCTCCGACCACTGTATCAGTCTATTCAAATCATCCTGGACTGCTCTAATGTCCTCATTAGAATGAATTGGACGGCCTATTTTGGTGTCATCAGCAAATTTGTTATGTCGCTATTTATTCCCTTATCTATGTCGTTTATGTAAATTGTGAACAACAAGGGGTCCAACACTGACCCCTGCGGAACACCGCTTGTGACGTGCCCCCATTCTGATTTCTCCCCATTTATGCAAACTCTCTGCTGGCTTTTTTTCAACCATGCCTCTACCCATGAAAAAATTTCTCCTCCTATTCCGTGTGCCTTAAGTTTCCTCAATAGCCTTTGATGTGGAACTCTATCGAAAGCCTTACTGAAGTCCATATACACAATATCATATTCATTACCATGATCTACCTCCTCAAACACCTTAGTGAAAAAGGTTAGTAGATTCGTAAGACAGCAACGACTCTTAGTAAAACCGTGTTGAGATTCATTAATCAATTTATGCTTTTCAAGATGGCTACGAATTTCCTCGGCAATTATTGATTCCATAAATTTTTCCACTATGGAGGTAAGGCTCATTGGTCTATAGTTCGAAGCTAAGGACTTGTCACCTGCCTTGTAAATAGGTATTACATTTGCCATTTCTATATAGTAGCAAGTCATTGATGTCAGTAGTAAATAAAGTTATTATTATATGTTATATTATATTATTCACCTCCTCCATACTCTCTCCCTCCAATCTGATATTCAATCTTTCGTTATTTAATTGTTTTGTTATCCTCATCACCTTACTCTTTCCTATCTTCACTTTTAATTTCCTTCTTTTTCATACCCTACCAAACTCATCAACCAAGCTCTGCAACTTCTCTTCAGAATCTCCCAAAAGCACAATATCATCAGCAAAGAGCAACTGTGACAACTCCCATTTTGTGTTAGATTCTTTATATTTTAACCCCACACCTCTTGCCAACACCCGAGCATTCACTTTTCTTACACCCCATCTATAAATATATTGAACAACCATGATGACATCACACATTCCTGTCTAAGGCCTACTTTTACTGGGAAATAATCTCCCTCTCGCCTACATACTCTAACCTGAGCCTCACTATCCTCGTAAAAACTCTTCACTTCTTTCAATTACCTACCTCCTATTTCATACATTTGCAACATGTGCCACATGATCCCTATCCACCCTATCATATGCCTTTTCCAAATCCATAAATGCCACAAAAACCTCCCTACCCTTATCTAAATACTGTTCATGTATATGTTTCACTGCAAACACTTGGTCTACATACCCCCTACCCTTCCTAAAGCCTCCTTGTTCATGTACTCACCTGCTCTCCATCTTTCAATAAAAACTCTACCATACACTTAACCAATAATAATAAAAATAAAATAATAATAATAATAATAATAATAATAATAATAATAATAATAATAATAATAATAATAATAATAATAATAATAATAATAATAATAATAATACCAACAATAATAATAGTAATAATATTATTTTTCTTCATGTACAAGTACATATATTTATTTCATGACAATGGCAAGGAAATAGAAATATTTGATCATGATACAATGTTTGTACAGAGATGAGTGACATTTATGTGTGCTTTCGTAAAGCTCATAGTTATGCAGAGTATCTCGGGCAAGCTTAAGCCTAACTTAAGACTATAATGGTAATAATTATTATTTGCAGTTGTTATTTTGATTGATAAGTCTGGGAATTGGGGCAAAATATTCATTCATCATTGTAAAATATCTCCAATCTTCTCGTTTTTAGAGAGGAAAGTACAGGCAAGGAAAAGAAATGACGTTACAGGAAAAAAAATTGATAAGCTAAATAACATCTTAGCTTTAATTCTGTCTAAAATACTGAACTATTATTATTATTAATATTATTGTTGGTATAGTTGGTATAGTTATACCAACGCTCTTATACTGGTGTGAAGCATGGGTTGTGAATGTTGCAACAAGGAGAATGCTGGAGGCAGTGGAGATGTCATGTCTGAAGGCAATGTGTGGTGTGAATATAATGCAGAGAATTCGTAGTTTGGAAATTAGGAGGACGTACGGGATTACCAAAACTATTATCCAGAGTCATGACTCACGAAATCGTAATGACACTTAAGCTAAAGTTCGTCACGGCAATGCTGGCGGGAGATTCGTCTGTAAAAACTTACATTTGTGGACACAGTGGTGCCTATACTAATCTTTCTATTGTGTATAAATATACCTAGTTGGATGAATCTTATTGTAGCCAGCTGGCCCAGTGTCTAACACGTCTGTCTGGAATTTTATGACTCCCTGACCGCGGGTTCTCTCCCCGCCCGTGGTATGGTCTATGGAAATAAAAACACTTAAGCAAGCAATATAATGTGATCCTTTATTGACAACGTTTCGCACACACAGTGGGCTTTATCAGGTCACAAAAAAATATACCTGGGTAAAAGGTATGGTCTATTATCCAGAGGGCTGAGGAGGGGTTGTTGAGGTGGTTCGGTCATGTAGAGATGATGAAGCAAAACAGAATGACTTCGAGAGTTTATAAATCTGTAGTGAGGTAAGGCGGGGTAGAGGTCGGCCTAGGAAAGGTTGGAGAAGGGGGATAAAGGAGGTTTTGTCTGCGAGGGGCTTTGACTTCCAGCGAGCATGCGTGAGGGTGTTAGATGGCAGTGAATGGAGACAAATGGTTTTTAGGAGTTGACGTGCTGTTGGAGTGTGATCACGGTAACATTTATGAAGGGATTCAGGGAAACCGGCAGGCCGGACTTGATTCCTGGAAATGGGAAGTACAGTGGCGGCACTCTGAAGGAGGAGTGTTGCAGTTCTATAACTGTAGCATAAGCGAGCCTCTGGCAAGAGAGTGATGGAGTGAATGATGATGAAAATTGTTTTTATTCAGGCCACCCTGCCTTGGTGGCCACCCTGCCTTGGTGGGAAACGGCCGATGTGTCGCTCAGTTGTCCATCACAACTGAGCGAGGACCATCACAACTGAGCGAGGACCATCACAACTGAGCGAGGACCATCACAACTGAGCGAGGACCATCACAACTGAGCGAGGACCATCACAACTGAGCGAGGACCATCACAACTGAGTGAGGACCATCACAACTGAGCGAAGACCATCACAACTGAGCGAGGACCATCACAACTGAGCGAGGACCATCACAACTGAGCCAGGACCATCACAACTGAGCGAGGACCATCACAACTGAGCCAGGACCATCACAACTGAGCGAGGACCATCACAACTGAGCGAGGACCATCACAACTGAGGAGGACCTCACAACTGAGGAGGACCATCACAACTGAGCGAGGACCATCACAACTGAGTGAGGACCATCACAACTGAGCGAGGACCATCACAACTGAGTGAGGACCATCACAACTGAGCGAGGACCATCACAACTGAGCGAGGACCATAACAACTGAGTGAGGACCATCACAACTGAGCGAGGACCATCACAACTGAGCGAGGACCATCACAACTGAGCGAGGACCATCACAACTGAGCGAGGACCATCACAACTGAGCGAGGACCATCACAACTGAGCGAGGACCATCACAACTGAGCGAGGACCATCACAACTGAGCGAGGACCATCACAACTGAGCGAGGACCATCACAACTGAGCGAGGACCATCAACGGCAGGACCATCACAACGAGGAGGACCATCACAACTGAGCGAGGACCATCACAACTGAGCGAGGACCATCACAACTGAGCGAGGACCATCAAAACCCGAGGAGGACCATCACAACTGAGCGAGGACCATCACAACTGAGCGATGACCATCACAACTGAGCGAGGACCATCACAACTGAGCGAGGACCATCACAACTGAGCGAGGACCATCACAACTGAGCGAGGACCATCACAACTGAGCGAGGACCATCACAACTGAGCGAGGACCATCACAACTGAGCGAGGACCATCACAACTGAGCGAGGACCATCACAACTGAGCGAGGACCATCACAACTGAGCGAGGACCACACAACTGAGCAGGACCATCACAACTGAGCAGGACCATCAAACTGAGGAGGACCATCACAACTGAGCGAGGACCATCACAACGAGCAGGACCATCACATGGCGAGGACCATCAAAAGCTGAGCGAGGACCATCACAACGAGCGAGGACCATCACAACTGAGCGAGGACCATCACAACTGAGCGAGGACCATCACAACTGAGCGAGGACCATCACAACTGAGCGAGGACCATCACAACTGAGCGAGGACCATCACAACTGAGCGAGGACCATCACAACTGAGCGAGGACCATCACAACTGAGTGAGGACCATCACAACTGAGCGAGGACCATCACAACTGAGCGAGGACCATCACAACTGGGGCGAGGACCATCACACTGAGCGAGGACCATCACAACTGAGCGAGGACCATCACAACTGAGCGAGGACCATCACAACTGGCGGCTAAACCAGGAGGACCATCACAACTGAGCGAGGACCATCACAACTGAGCGAGGACCATCACAACTGAGCGAGGACCATCACAACTGAGCGGGACCATCACAACTGAGCGAGGACCATCACAACTGAGCGAGGACCATCACAACTGAGGCGAGGACCATCACAAGCCCATGAGCGAGGACCATCACAACTGGTGAGGACCATCACAACTGAGCGAGGACCATCACAACTGAGCGAGGACCATCACAACTGGCGAGGACCATCACAACTGAGCGAGGACCATCACAACTGAGCGAGGACCATCACAACTGAGCGAGGACCATCACAACTGAGGAGGACCATCACAACTGAGCGAGGACCATCACAACGAGCGAGGACCATCACAACTGAGCGGGACCATCACAGACTGAGCGAGGACCATAGGCACAACTGAGGAGGACCATCACAACTGAGCGGGACCATCAACTAGGGACCATCACAACGAGCGAGGACCATCACAGCTGAGCGGGACCATCACAACTGAGCGAGGACCATCACAACTGAGCGAGGACCATCACAACTGAGCGAGGACCATCACAACAACTGAGCGAGGACCATCACAACTGAGCGAGGACCATCACAACTGAGCGAGGACCATCACAACGAGCGAGGACCATCACAACTGAGCGAGACCATCACAACTGAGCAGGACCATCACAACTGAGCGAGGACCATCACAACTGAGCGAGGACCATCACAACTGAGCGAGGACCATCACACTGAGCGAGGACCATCACAACTGAGCGAGGACCATCACAACTGAGCGAGGACCATCACAACTGAGGAGGACCATCACAACTGAGCGGAGGACCATCACAACTGAGCGAGGACCATCACAACGAGTGAGGACCATCACAACTGAGCGAGGACCATCACAACTGAGCAGGACCATCACAACTGAGCAGGACCATCACAACTGAGCGAGGACCATCACAACTGAGCGAGGACCATCACAACTGAGCGAGACCATCACAACTGAGCGAGGACCATCACAACTGAGCGAGGACATCACAACTGAGCGAGGACCATCACAACTGAGCGAGGACCATCACAACGAGCGAGGACCATCACAACGAGCGAGGACCATCACAACTGAGAGGACCATCACAACGAGCGAGGACCATCACAACGAGGAACCATCACAACTGAGCAGGACCATCACAACGAGCGAGGACCATCACAACTGAGCGAGGACCATCACAACTGAGCGAGGACCATCACAACTGAGCAGGACCATCACAACTGAGCGAGGACCATCACAACTGAGCGAGGACCATCACAACTGAGCGAGGACCATCACAACTGAGCGAGACCATCCAACTGAGCGAGGACCATCACAACTGAGCAGGACCATCACACTGAGCGAGGACCATCACAACTGAGCAGGACCATCACAACGGAGACCACAGAGAGGACCACACACTGAGCGAGGACCATCACAACTGAGCGAGGACCATCACAACTGAGCAGGACCATCCAACTGAGCGAGGACCATCACAACTGAGGAGGACCATCACAACTGAGCGAGGACCATCACAACTGAGCGAGGACCATCACAACTGAGCGAGGACCATCACAACTAGCGAGGACCATCACAACTGAGCGAGGACCATCACACTGAGCGAGGACCATCACAACTCCTCACAGGACACCAAGACATACAGAGACAGGACACACAACAGAACCACACAGAACATACAAGAGGGACATCACGAGGACTCAAGAGGAGACCATAGGGGACCACACGCACACGGAACCAAGGGGACCATACGAGGAGACCACACAGGAACAAACGAGGACCAGACCACAGGAGACCACACAGAGACCATCACAACTAGAACACAACGAGCGAGGACATCAAAGGAGCAGACACACACGGCGAGGACCATCACAACTGAGCGAGGACCATCACAACTGAGCGGACCATCACAACTGAGCGGACCATCACAGAGGAGGACCATCACACTGAGCGGGACCACACACGAGCAGGACCATCACAACTGAGCGAGGACCATCACAACTAGGAGGACCATCCAACTGATGAGGACCACATACGACCATCACAACGAGAGACCATACAACTGGTGGGACCATCACACGAGCAGGACCATCACAACGGCACATACACTGAGCGAGGACCTCCAACTGAGCAGGACCACACACTGAGCAGACCATACAACTGAGCAGACATCACGAGGACCACACAATCAGCGAGGACCACACAACTGAGAGACCATACACAACTAGCAGGACCATCACCAGGAACAGGACCATCACCGAGGAGGACCATCACAACTGGCAGGACCATCACAACTGAGCAGGACCATCACAACTGAGAGGACATCAACAGGGACCATCACAACTGACGAGGCATACAACTAGCGAGGACCAACAACGAGCAGGACCACACAACTGCGGACCATCACAACAGCCAGACCATCACAACGAGGAGACCATCCAACGAGCGAGGACCATCACAACTGAGCGAGGACCATCAACGGGAGACCTACAACGACGAGACCATCACACGAGCAGGACCATCACAACGAGCAGGACCATCACAACGAGAGACCATCACAATGAGCGAGACCAACTGAGCAGGACCATCACACGAGCGAGGACCATCACAACTGAGCGAGGACCATCACACTGAGCAGGACCATACAACTGAGCGAGGACCAACAATAGCAGGACCATCCGAGCGAGGACCATCACACTGAGCAGGACCATCACAACTGAGCGAGACCATCACAACGAGCGAGGACCACACAACTGAGAGGACCATCACAACTGAGCGAGGACCATCACAACGAGCGAGGACCATCACAACTGAGCGAGGACCACCAACGAGCCAGACCATCACAACTGAGCGAGGACCATCACAACATGAGGACCATCACAACGAGCGAGGACCACACAACTGAGCGAGGACCATCACAACGAGCCAGGACCATCAACTGAGCGAGGACCACACAACGAGCAGACCAACACACTGAGCGAGGACCATCACAACTGAGCGAGGACCATCACAACTGAGCAGGACCATCACAACTGAGCGAGGACCAACACAACTGAGCGAGGACCACACAACTGAGCGGGACCATCACAACTGAGGAGACACAACGGAGGACCATCACAACTGAGCGAGGACCATCACAACTGAGCGAGGACCATCAACAGCGAGGACCACACAACTGGCGAGGACCATCACAACTGACCAGGACCACACGACAGACCATCACACTGGAGCGGGACCATCCAACTGAGCGAGGACCATCACAACTGAGCGAGGACCATCACAACTGAGCCAGGACCATCACAACGAGGGACCAACCATCAGAACTGAGCCAGGACCATACAACGAGCGAGGACCATCACAACAGCAGGACCATCACAACTGAGCAGGACCATCACAACTGAGCAGACCATCACAACGAGCGAGGACCATCACAACGAGCGGGACCATCACACGAGCCAGGACCATCACAACTGAGCGGACCATCACAGGAGGGGACCATCACAACTGAGCCAGGACCATCACAACTGAGCCAGGACCATCACAACTGAGCGAGGACCATCACAACTGAGCCAGAACCATCACAACTGAGCCAGGACCATCACAACTGAGCGAGGACCATCACAACTGAGCCAGGACCATCACAACTGAGCGAGGACCATCACAACTGAGCGAGGACCATCACAACTGAGCCAGGACCATGTTTACTTACCAACATGCGAGTATGTACATGTGATCTTCAACTTACAATGGAGTTAAGTTTAAAATTTCGTAGGTTGAACATGAATATAGGATAAATAAGTAAATAACTGTCACTGAATAAGTAAATCAACAAATAATTCCTGTTAACTAACTAAATACCAGTGTTGAAATATAAATAAATGAATACAAGTGTATCCTGTCAATAAGTGTACACTACTATGCAGTCTAAAAAAAAAAAAAAAAGGAATGCGCATCGCTATCGCACCAACGTTTATATTTTTTTAGTTTAAATCTTTATTATGCAGTCCATACCCAACCTGTGGGTGGTAGTGTAAACATTACAGAGGTGCTTTTTGGGTCCAGGGACTGTACATCAACATTACAGAGGTACATAATGAGTCCAGGGACTGTACCTCAACATTACAGAGGTACATAATGGGTTCAGGGACTGTACCTCAACATTACAGAAGTACTTAATGGGTTCAGGGACTGTACCTCAACATTACAGAAGTACTTAATGGGTCCAAGGACTGTACCTCAACATTACAGAGGATCTTAATGGGTCCAGGGACTGTACTTCAACATTACAGAGGTACTTAATGGGTCCAGGGACTGTACCTCAACATTACAGAGGTACATAATGGGTCCAGGGACTGTACCTCAACATTATAGAGGTACTTAATGGGTCCAGGGACTGTACCTCAACATTACAGAGGTACTTAATGGGTCCAGGGACTGTACCTCAACATTACAGAGGTACTTAATGGCTCCAGGGACTGGGTCACATAGGTCTGATAGGTGAACAAGTCCCAGTGGCAATGAACTATTTACATCATCGTAAAGTCGAAATATCGCAAGTCGAACCATCGTAAAGCGGGGAGCTGAACCATCGTAAAGCGGGGAGCTGAACCATCGTAAAGCGGGGAGCATCTGTATAAACAATTAAGTGTCCACCTACTGTGACTTTTCCTGTTGTGAAGGTAACCTGTCTCTGGGAACTGCATCATCAATCTCTTTCTGCACACTCTTCTGAACGTCTGGGTAGGCAGCCATGTATAAACACATCCAGCGTAGCATGTTAGAAGTGGTGTCAAATCCCGCAAAGAACAAGTCAAATATGCTTCTCGTCAGGTCCACTTCTGTTGAAAGAAAGGTGTGAATTTAAGTTTGTAAAGATTTCATTATTGTTGCTAGTGACAGGGATAACATTATTGAAGCTAAAACCTCGTGTAATTTTAAAAAAATAGGTTAAACAAATACATGAGTGGGTGTGAGTTGGACCTGACCAGCTTATGATAATAGGTCTGATTTAGTGTTCCTTCCTTCTTAAGTGGATGTGAGAAATGGTCTGGTGATACCGATAGGATGTGGAAAAAAACACTTATGTACAGTTCAGAACATTTATTGTGTTAAGTAAAAGGACACAAGTGCAATTAATATGATAATTTATTGTGGCAACGTTTCGCTCTCCAGGAGCTTTGTCAAGCCGTTACAAACAATACAAGTACAGCATATAGCCACTTCTCCCGCCATATGCTGTACTGTCTATAAGAGTATAGACTGAACACTTCGATTCCAGGCTGAGGGACTGATTACCTCAAACTCCTCCTCTCCTTACCCCTCTCTGCTTTTTATTGGACTGATGAAGCCACTGTGTGACGAAACGTTTCCTTAATAAAGATTCCCATATGTTGCATAAGTGTCTCAATCTTCAACTTGTTGGTTTTCAAACCATTTATCACAAAAGAAAGTCAGTTTTCAGCAGTTGGAGAACGTCGAGGAATGGTAACTGGTTGTCTTCCTCCTCTAGTGTAACTTTGATGGTTGGTTCCACAGTGTTGACGATGTCACGTACGTCTAAATTTTTTGATACAATGACCAAAATATCATCAAGGTCCCGCATCCATCTAACTGACCTAGGGATGTCTCTCAGGATCTGTCGTGATTCTAGGTCAGGGATCCCGACTTGAATGATAAGAAACCTTCAAGTTTTGACGTCACTGCCTTATTCACCAATATTCCAGTTGATCTTGGCAGGATTTTGTGACCCATACCGACCTATGTGTTCGTTATAACTGTTTTACATTCGAAGACAACGAGTGAATTGTGTGTTGGCTTCACATGTTTCTCTTTTGAAAATCACCTCTTTCAGCAGACTTTTGGACTACCCATGGGATCGCCACTTAGTGCCGTCCTGGCGAACCTATACATGGAACATCTGGAAGCCGAGCGATTTTCCACTATTATTCCCTCTTCTGTCACCTGGCTCCGTTATGTTGACGACATTCTCATCATTACTCCCAGACGCTTCAACGTTCAAGCTCTCCAACACAAGCTCAACCAGGTCGAACCCTCAATCCAGTTCACACTAGAAGAAGAAGAAGAAGTCGACAACACTCTTCCTTTCCTTGATGTTCTTCTCTGCAAAGCTGACCATGAACTTCGTTTTAAAGTCTATCGAAAACCTATCAACCAAAACGATCTTCTCCACTTCTACTCTCACCACGACACCAAAACTCATGAATTTATCCAACCTAAATTTGAAACTACCCAAGGTCCTAGCTTCAATAACCCTACTAGGCAGACTGTTCCACTCATCAACTACCCTATTTCCAAACCAATACTTTCCTATATCCTTTCTAAATCTAAACTTATCTAAGTTGAATCCATTATAAGAAAATAAGAATGGAGGAACACTGCAGAAGGCCTACTGGCCCATACAAGGCAGGTCCTTATAAAAACCACCACTACCTAAGAATATACTCCCGTACTCACGACACCAATCAAACCCAGCCCCTCCCACTCATATATTTGTCAAATCTCTTTTTAAAGCCACCCAAGGTCCTAGCC
Source organism: Cherax destructor (assembly GCA_009830355.1). Taxonomy (NCBI): domain Eukaryota; kingdom Metazoa; phylum Arthropoda; class Malacostraca; order Decapoda; family Parastacidae; genus Cherax; species Cherax destructor. The sequence continues at coordinate 43,548 of WNWK01006665.1, read as the reverse complement.
TCTATCACCCTACTCGGAAGATTGTTCCAGGCATCTACAACTCTGTTCGAAAACCAGTACTTGCCTATGTCCTTTCTAAATCTAAATTTATCCAATTTAAATCCGTTATTTCTGGTTCTTACTTGGTTTGATATCCAGTATTTTATTAATATCTCCTTTGTTTATGCTTATCATCCACTTGTACACCTCGATGATATCTCCCCTTATTCTACGTCTCTCCAGAGAGTGGAGATTCAACGCTCTAAGTCTATCTTCATACGGGAGATTTCTTATACAGTAAATCATTTTAGTCATTCTTCTCTGTATGTTCTCCAATGAATAAATATTGTGGGTTCTCTCTTGGAGAGATATCATCAAGACCTTATTTATATCCCCTTTGTTAATACCCATTTTCCACTTGTATACCTCGATCATATCTCCCCTCATTCTTCGTCTTACAAGTGAATGTAATTTAAGGGTCTTCAATCTTTCTTCATACGGAAGATTTCTAATGCTATGTATTAATTTAGTCATTCTACGCTGAATGTTTTCTAACGAATTAATATCCATTCTGTAATATGGAGACCAGAACTGAGCTGCGTAGTCTAGGTGAGGCTTTACTTATGATGTATAAAGCTGTAATATAACCTCTGGACTTCTGTTGCTTGGAAATAAATGGCATAAAATACCAACACAATGGAAAAATAAATACATAAGCAGTATAATGTGATCCTTTATTGACAACATTTCGCCCACGCAGTGGGCTTTATCGAGTCACAAACAGATCTACCTGGATACTAGATCTGTTTGTGACTCGATAAAGCCCACAGCGTGGGCGAAACGTTGTCAATAAAGCATCACATTATACTGCTTATGTGTTTATTTTTCCACTTATGTTGCTAACACTTCTTGATATAAATCCCAGTAATCTATTTGCCTTATTACGTACGCTTAGGCATTGCTGTCTTGGTTTAAGGTTGCTGCTTACCATCACCCCCAAGTCCTTCTCGCAATCTGTATGGCTAAGTTCTACGTTATTTAACTTATAAGTGCTTGGGTTATGGACACTCCCGAGCTTCAGAACCTTGCATTTATCTACAATGAACTGCATCTGCCACTTTTCTGACCAGAAATTGAGTTTGTCTAAATCCTCCTGAAGTTCCCTGACATCTACGTTTGAATCAATTATCCTACCTATCTTCGTGTCATCGGCGAATTTGCTCATATCACTAGTAATTCCCTCATTAAGGTCATTGATATGTATTATAAACAACAACGGACCTAAGACTGATCCCTGTGGAACGCCACTTGTTACAGATCCCCACTCGGATTTAACCCCATTTAAGCACACTCTTCTTCCTATTGGTGAGCCATGACTCGATCAACAGCCTCAAAAGCTTTACCGAAGAAAGTTAATAAATTAGTTAGGCAGGAATCATTAATCAAATTATGTTTATCCAGATGGCTTCTTATAAAATCAGCTATAATTGACTCTAGTAATTTGCCTACAATTGAGGTCAGGCTTATTTGACGGTAGTGACTTATCCCCTGCTTTAAAAATAAGAATTACATTAGCCATCTTCCACATATCAGACACTACACCTGTTTGAAGAGATAAGTTAAAAATGTTAGTTAATGGTTCACAGAGTTCCATTTTCCATTCCTTAAGAACCCTTGCAAAAAGTTCATCAGGACTAGTGACTGTGATATTACATAATTTAACAAATTCAAGGCCACTATAAAAATTAATTACTGGGATATTATTAGTGTCTTTTTGTGTGAAAAATGAGAGAAAATAATTATTAAAAATAGAGCACATATCATTCTCCTTGTCAGTAAGATGCCCAGAGTTATTTTTAAGGGACCTATCTTATCTCTAACTTTTGTTCTATAAACCTGGAAAAACTTTTTGGGGTTAGTTTTTGAATCCTATTAACTTTAATTTCATAGTCCCGTTTAGCTTTTCTTATCCCGTTTTTAGCATCCTCTTAATGTCAGTATACTGATTTATAAGATGACCCTCACCTCTTTTTATGCGCCTATAAATTCCTTTCTTCTGCCCTAAAAGATATTTGAGCCTATTATTCATCCATTTTGGGTCATTTCTATTTGATCTAATTTCTTTATACGGGATAAATGTTCTTTGGGCAGCCTGAACAGTGTTAAAGAAAGCTGTCATACTGATACTGTACCTCTCTTCGTTACCCCAGTCCACAGATGATAAGTGTTCTCTAAGGCCATTGTAATCTGCTAAGCGGAAATCTGGGACCGTTACTGAGTTATCCCTACTATTATACATCCATTCAATGTTAAAGGTAATTGATTTGTGGTCGCTTGTGTCGAGTTCCTCTGTAATTTCTAAATTAATAACAAGGGTTTCCTTGGTAAATTAGACACATATGCAACACTTAGGTATCTTTATTGAGGATACCCAAGTATTGCATATGTGTCTAATTTACCAACTCGTCGGTTCTCTGAACCATTCATTTAGAAGGGTTTCCTTGTTTGCCAGAACCAACTTAAGAAGGTTATTTACCCTTGTAGGTTCTGTCACAAACTGCTTCAAAAATCAATCCTGAACTACTTCTAAAAAGTCGTTAGATTCTAAATTCCCTGTCAAGAAATTCCAATCAATTTGACTAAAGTTAAAGTCCCCTAGAATTACTACGTTATCGTGCCTTGTGGCCTTAACAATTTCCTCCCAAAGTAGTTTCCCTTGTTCCCTATCTAAGTTTGGAGGACGGTAAATCACGCCTAAAATCAGTTTTTCACACCCCTCTGAAAATTCTATCCAGACAGACTCTGTATGTGTTAATTCAGACTTTATACCCGTTTTTATGCAACAATTTAAATGATCACGGACATAGAGTGCCACCCCACCCCCCTTCCCGATACTTCTGTCTACTTGGAACAATTTAAAACCCTGGATGTGACATTCAGCAGGCATGTCCCGATTTTTCATATTAAACCACGTCTCAGTTATTGCAAAAACATCAATATTACCCGTACTAGCAACTAATTTCAACTCGCCCATCTTATTCCTATCACTACGACTATTGATGTAATATAAATTTAAAGACCCTCCTTTCTCTTTACCTTCCTGCTCATTTCTGTTTTTCCACTATACCTATTACTGTCCTTGTCACCTAGTGCCACTGGCTTTCCAGTATCCACCTTATTCTGCCTGTTACTCGTTACCCTAGAACTCATAATATTACTACACTGGGACTTCACTGTTTTTTTCCCCAAAACCAATACTTCTAACTTTTTCTAGTTTAAAGCCCTAACAGCTCCCTTCACTGCAGTTGCCAATGCCCCCACCCCAGACCTGGATAAGTGAACCCTATCCCAGGAATACATGTCATTTCTGCCATAGAAAAGGTCCCAGATGTCAATTAATATTACTTCATTTTCCTTACAGTATTTGTCCAGCCAGCAATTGACACCAATTGCCCTGGACAACCATTCATTTCCAACTCCTCTCCTTGGTAAAATACCACATATCACAGGGTTCCCATCCTTCTTCCTAATTATGTCTATTGCTGACCTATACCTGCTAGTCAGGTCCTCACTCCTACGTCTGCCAACATCGTTGCCTCCAGCACTGAGACAGTGATGTCGTCCAGACGGCTAACAATATCCTCCATCCCAGCCCCAGGAAAGCAAACCCTCTGTCTCCTACTTCTATTTTTCTACATAGACTTGTCCAAGATTTATGGTTCATTCCACTGTTTCTTAATGGAACGGGGTGCCTTGATGCCAGCGAGGGGCTCTTGATCCAAGGAACTGGAGTTATTCTTCTTAGGACTGAATCTGAAAACATCCCGTTTCCTAGAGGCTGTAAGACCCCTTACTAGCTCAACATTTCCCCTCAACTATAATAATAATAATTAAAATTAGAAACATGTGCAACATCTGGGTATCTTTATTGTAGACGTTTCGTCCTCCAGTTGTTTTATCAATACAAATGCAAGGACATAATTGGAAAACAGTAGAAGTATATGCAACATCTGAGGTGTGAACAGCACCGTTGTTCTCACCAACTTCACACTGATTACCTAATCTTTTGTGTATAGTTACACTGTCTTCCAATTATGGCCTTGAATTTGTATTGATAAAGCCACTGGATGGCGAAACGTCTACAATAAAGACACTCAGATGTTGAACATGTGTCCAATTTTCATCAATAATAATGGAAGAATTACCGACAATATGTTAGGTAAAAGAACACAGGTGCAACTAATGTGACAAGAGCTTTCAAGCCGTAATGGCTTGACAAAGCTCCTGGAGAGCGAAACGTTGCCACAATGAAATGTGACATTAGTTGAACCTGTGACCTTTTACCTAACACTATGGCTTCTACTATTACTACTGCTACTACTACTACTACTAATAGCAGAACTCCTTTGTAGTAGGTTGGTAGACAGCAACCACCCAGGGAGGTACAACCGTCCTGCCAAGTGAGTGTGAAATAGAAACCTGTAATTGTTTTACATGATGGTAGGATTGATTACCTGGAGTTTACCTGGAGAGAGTTCCGGGGGTCAACACCCCCGCGGCTCGGTCTGTGACCAGGCCTCATTGTGAATCAGAGTCTGATCAACCAGGCTGTTACTGCTGGCCGCACGCAGGCCGACGTACGAACCACAGCCCGGCTGGTCAGGCACTGACTTTAGGTGCCTGTTCAGTGCCTGCTTGAAGACAGCCAGGGGTCTATTGGTAATCCCCCTTAAGTACGCTGGGAGGCATTTGAACAGTCTTGGGCCCCTGACACTTATTGTGTTGTCTCTCAACGTGCTAGTGGCACACCTGCTTTTCATTGGGGGGATGTTGCATCGTCTGCCGAGTCTTCTGCTTTCGTAGAGAGTGACTCTCGTGTGCAAGTTTGGTACTAATCCCTCTAGGATTTTCCAAGTGTATATAATAATGTATCTCTCTCGTCTGCGTTCTAGGGAGTACAGGTTTAGCAACTTCAAGCGTTCCCAGTAATTGAGGTGCTTTATCGCAGTTCTGCGTGCTGTGAAGGTTCTCTGCACATTTTCTAGGTCAGCAATTTCACCTGCCTTGAAATGTGCAGTTAGTGTGCAGCAATATTCCAGCCTAGATAGAACAAGCGACCTGAAAAGTGTCATCATGGGCTTGGCATCCCTGGTTTTGAATGTTCTCATTATCCATCCTGTCATTTTTCTGGCAGATGCGATTGCTACAGTGTTATGGTCCTTGAAGGTGAGATCCTCTGACATGATCACTCCCAGGTCTTTGACATTTGTTTTTCGCTCTATTGTGTGGTTGGAGTTTGTTTTATACACCGATGAAATTTTAAATTCCTCATTTTTTCCATATTGGAGTAAATGAAATTTCTCATCATTGAACTTCATATTGTTTTCTGCAACCCATTTAAAGATTTGGGTGATGTCTCCTTGGAGTCTTGCAGTGTCTTTAATGGTGGACACTGTCATGCAGATTCGGGTGTCATCAGCAAAGGAGGACACGGCACTGTGGTTTATATCCCTGTCTATGTCCGATATGAGGATGAGGAACAAGATAGGAGCGAGTACTATGCCTTGTGGAACAGAGCTTTTCACCGTAGCCGCCTCAGACTTTACTCTGTTGACTACTACTCTTTGTGTTCTACTTGTTAGAAAATTATAGATCCATCTGCCAACTTTTCCTGTTATTCCTTTATCACGCATTTTGTGTGCAATTACACCATGGTCACACTTGTCGAAGGCTTTTGCAAAGTCTGTGTATATAACATCTGCATTCTGTTTGTCTTCTAGATCATCCAGGACCTTGTCGTAGTGGTCGAGTAGTTGGGACAGACAGGAGCGACCTACTCTAAACCCATTCTGCTCTTGGTTGAGTAATTGATGGGTATCTAGATGAGTGGCGATCTTGCTTCTTAGAACCCTTTCAAAGATTTTTATGATATGGGATGTTAGCGCTATTGGTCTGTAGTTCTTTGCCTATGCTTTACTGCCATCTTTGTAGAGTGGGGCTATGTCTGTTGTTTTTAGTAACTGTGGAGCGACCCCAGTGTCCATGCTCCCTCTCCATAGTATGTTAAAAGCACGTGATAAGGGCTTCTTGCAGTTCTTGATGAACACGGAGTTCCATGAGTCTGGGCCTGGGGCGGAGTGCATGGGCATGTCATTTATCGCCTCTTCGAAGTCATTTGGCGTCAGGGTAATGTCAGATAGATTTGCGTCCATCAAGTTCTGTGGCACTCTCATAAAAAATTCATTTAGGTCTTCGACTTTCAGTCTGGTTAGCGGCTCGCTAAAAACTGAGTCATAATGGGACTTGAGTATCTCACTCATTTCCTTGCTGTCATCTGTGTAGGACCCCTCCCGTTTAAGTAGTGGCCCAATACTGGATATTGTTCTCGACTTTGATTTGGCCTAAGAAAAGAAATACTTTGGGTTTCTTTCAATTCTTTTCTTCGTGCGTTTCTTGATTTCCTTTAGTTTTAGTTCGATGTTTGCTATTTCTCTGACCAGTGTCTCCCTACGTATTTCAGATATATTGGCCTCTTGTAGCCGCTCTGTTATTCTTTTCCTTCGCCTGTATAGGGAGCGCCTTTCTCTTTCTAGTTTACATCTTCTCCTCCTTTTCCTTAAGGGAATTTGTCTTAAGCAAACCTCAAGTGCCACTGAGTTAATTTGTTCTAGACATAGGTTATAATCTGAGATGCTTAGGCTATCTTCCAAGTTTATATCGTTTAGGACTTGGTTTACTTGGTCCCACCTTATGTTTTTGTTATTGAAGTTGAATTTGGTGAAGGCTCCATCGCGACTAATCACATTTTGTCGATCTGGGGCTCCCCCTATGCATGTCTGGACCTCTATTATATTGTGATCTGAGTATATTGTTTTTGATATGATGACATTTCGTATCAGATCATCATTGTTGGTGAAGATGAGGTCCAGCGTATTCTTTAATCTTGTAGGCTCTATTATTTGCTGGTTTAAGGTGAATTTGGTGCAGAGATTTAAAACCTCGTGTGTGTGTGAGTTTTCATATGAGCTGCCTCCTGGTGTTATCTCTGCTACCATATTATTTGCAACATTCCTCCATTTTAGGTGCCTTAGGCTGAAGAGTCCCAGGAGCAAGATATTGGGGGGCAGGAGCTAGAAGGTTTTCCAGACAGTGGTCAATTTTCAGAAGCTGTTCCTGGAATTGTTGGGACGTTGCATCCGGAGACTTGTATACAACCACGATGACCAGGTTTTGATTCTCGATCTTTACTGCTAAAACTTCAACTACATCATTTGAGGCATTTAGTAGTTTTGAACGTATAAGTGACTCTGTGATATACAGGCCAACCCCCCCTTCCTTTTGCCTGTTCACTCTGTCCCATCTGTATAGGTTGTAGCCAGGGATCCATATTTCATTGTCCAAGTGGTCCTTTAAGTGATCTCTGTTGAAACTGCAAAACATATCATTTGCTGTTTTTGACTTACAATACAGCACAAACTAACAGTATATCTTGCTATTTATAGGTCACATAATATAATTGCATATATATATATATATATATATATAATATATATATATATATATATATATATATATATATATATATACCCATCTGGGTTTTCTTCTATTTTCTTAATAGTTCTTGTTCTTCTTTATTTCTTCTTATCTCCTTGGGGAAGTGGAACACAATTCTTCGTTCATAAGCCATGCTTGTTGGATTGTATGCGTGTCGTAAGAGGCGACTAAAATGCCGGAAGCAAGTGTCTAGTAACACCTTCTCCTGTATAAATTTCTAAATTTAAAAAGGAAAAATTTTCATTTTTCTTTTTAGGTCACCCTGCCTCGGTGGTCACCCTGCCTCGGTGGTCACCCTGCCTCGGTGGTCACCCTGCCTCGGTGGTCACCCTACCTCGGTGGTCACCCTGCCTCGGTGGTCACCCTGCCTCGGTGGTCACCCTGCCTCGGTGGTCACCCTGCCTCGGTGGTCACCCTGCCTCGGTGGTCACCCTGCCTCGGTGGTCACCCTGCCTAGGTGGGATACGACCGGCGTCTTGAGCAAAAAAAAAAAAATATATCACAACTAAGAATAATAATAATCTTCACTGTATTTCAGAATACAGTATAGTCTTTTTCAAAATTCACATGCTATTGTAATTAAAGAGGAAGAGTGACCAAGTAGCGACCAGTGAAGAGGCGAGCCAGGAGCTGTGACTCGACCCTTGCAACCACAACTAGGTGAGTACATGATAAATGTGGATTAAAGGCAAGTAAGAAAATGCTAAGGTGGCCGGAGATGGAATGGTCCTCGGGTATACATACCACTGAAAAATGTTGCAATGTCACTTTTGTTGTTCATCTCGAGAAGATATTCATCGATGACGTCACGTGGGTTGTTGGGGTCTAACTTGGCTTTGTGAGACTCAATAATACCCTGGAAAAAAAAGTTATGAAAGAAACTGAAGTATTATTTGAATAAGCCGTGGTTCTTATATTGGATAGTGTGCATAAAGCAGTAACAGCTCTCAAGGGGTTCTTGATCTAGAGAATTGAATCTGTGCTCCAGTTCCCTGAATTAATCCTGAATGACAAGGCACAGAACACTCTTCAAGATCCCTTGTGTCTGTTTCAACCTTTGCAAAAATGCAATGCACATAAAGGGTCCTAAGATCTGGAATTCACTGACTGAACCAACAAAAAGTCTCCTGTCTACAAATCAATTTAAAAATCATCTCGTCTCCCAACATTAACTATTCCAACACTATGCTATGCTTAGTTTTAAGTAGTGTATATTAGTAACAGTATTAGTAACAGTTTGCCAAAAATGCTCAGGTATGTTAGTGGCTTTTTTTGTACTTAACAGCACTTTATAAAATGTAAATTACACATTGTATCCTTTGCAAAGAAATGAAATTTGTATTTGTAATGGTTTCAATTCCCTCCACCCCCCCCCAAAAAAAAAAAAGTGGTGTATAATTCCTACGGGATTAAAAAAAAATAACAGAAAAAGCATTAAATACTTCACTGTGCACCTAATATGAACCTTCAGATTATTGCATAATTTCTACAGTAATTATGAAGTAAACTTGTGCTTATTTACAATATAGTAGTGTACATACAACTTACAATATAGTAGTGTACACACAACTTACAATATAGTAGTGTACACACAACTTACAATATAGTAGTGTACACACAACTTACAATATAGTAGTGTACATACAACTTACAATATAGTAGTGTACATACAACTTACAATATAGTAGTGTACATACAACTTACAATATAGTAGTGTACATACAACTTACAATATAGTAGTGTACACACAACTTATATATAGTATACTGTAATAAACATTGAAAATAAATTAGTTAAAAATACAACTTATCCAGTAGATTTTGCATGATATTTAAAAGTTTGCTATATCGAGGTCAATTTAAGAAGAGTTTACTGTATAGCTTAACAAAAATTACAGCACATTGTTTTTTTTAGCTAATTTTATTAAGGAATAAAAATGGGAAAATGCTGCATACAAAATGCTTAACTTAATACTCTGACGATTATACAACTTAATATACTAAAAGGGAAATAAATTCCAGGTGCTTGTGAGACCTCTCAATCATTCTCAATGAACATATTTAATATATTACTTAAACATGCTCAGAAGATTGATAAATTGCTCAGAGAACCATTGTGGAAATGTTACACCAACCAGTGGCTTCTTCAGTCCAGTACAGAGAAAATGGTTAAAAATCAGGAGTTTGAGGTAATCAGTCCCTCAGCCTGGAGTCGACGTTCAGTCCATCAATCTTTATGGACTGAAAGTTCCCACAATAAAAATACCCAAGTGTTGGACAAGTGTTTAATTCATCATGCTGAGAAGTGTCTCATTCGATCTTTACAATACACTTGAAATAACTTTAAACAAGCTCCAAAAACTACTTTAAACAAGCTCCAAAAACTACTTTAAACAAGCTCCAAAATCTACTTTAAACAAGCCCCCAAAAAACTACTTTAAACAAGCCCCCCAAAATCTACTTTAAACAAGCCCCCAAAAACTACTTTAAACAAGCCCAAAAAACTACTTTAAACAAGCCCAAAAAACTACTTTAAACAAGCCCCCCAAAAACTATATTAAACAAGCCCAAAAAACTACTTTAAACAAGTCCCAAAAAACTACTTTAAACAAACCCAAAAAAAACTACTTTAAACAAACCCAAAAAATTACTGAAAATATGCCAAAAAAAACTACTTTAAACAAGCCCAAAAAACTACTTTAAACAAGTCCCAAAAAACTACTTTAAACATGCCCCAAAAAACTACTTTAAACAAGCCCAAAAACCCAAAACTAATTTTATTTGTACATTATAAACACATGATGTTTAAGGCTAAGTAGATCTTTAAAATTCTCCCTAAAACCATCATAGTTCATAAATAAGAATTTGCTCTATATGTCTTGCCTATTTTACCATGTAATTAAGTCTTGTCCACCAGTTGAAAATAATGTGAACAATACTGTATGCATAATTGTACATACATAATTTTAATGCTGTAAAATAATGTATATTAGAAAAAAATAATTGTGATTGTGGTTGTTGGGTGATGAACAGTAAAGTTTAAGTTCAGATGGATAACTACAGTTCACATAACTTTATATATGTAGACAAAGTCTAACAATTAAGTGCACTAAATTCAAACTCTTCCAGAGGAAAGGAAACAGCAAAGTGTCACACATGGACACTTTGCAACTTGCAAACTTCCCATTTATCACTCATCTGCACTCCATAATGAGGCACTTTGGAACCAAATAACATTTTGCAAGTTGCAATTACGCTACTAACATTTATGAGTCATAACGTCTACTGTAATATTGTATTGCTTCGTAAAACAAGCAACTTATTTATTTATAGACAATATGCAGAAAAAGTTTTTTTTAAGAATTAAATTTTGCTCTACTCTGAGCAAAACATAACTGATAAAAACTTGTTCTACACATGTGACTTCATACACATATCTATTGACATTACATCTGTACTTCCAACTCTATTATAAGTTAAGTGTTATCTGTATAAAATAACGACCTCTCCAGACTTACCCCCATGAATTTGAAGACATTCTTTTTAACTTCGTCTACTAAATCAAGCTTAAGGAGTTTTCTTTTGAGAAATCTTGGGAGATAATTTATTATAGGATAGAAGACTGGAAGAAGAACAAAAATAATGTTTTCTTGAAAGAATTTTAGGAGCCCAATAAAAGAATTGATTTCCTTGCCATCCAACTCATAGCGACGACCTAAGGAAACAAATAACATAAAATTACAAATAAAGTAAGTCTGTACAATTAAAATTTGAGTTATCACTTAAAAAAAACAGGAAAATAGAGAATATAATTACAAGCAAGATATTTTTTACTGTATTTTTTAAGTATAATGATACCAATGACCTATCAGGTCACTAAGAGTTGAACAATATTATTTGTATACACTTAATGTCCTTAAAAACATACTTGTATTGTTTGTTGCCCTTGTAGTATTATGTTAAGCTTAAGCTTCCCCGAAATGTTGTGTATAACCATGGGCTTTCTGCAAGCATTTAAGTGTCAACCATTCCAGTATATGCAATGTATCATGTGGAAATAAACTTGAATTTTAATTCTTTCAAGGACTTGAGGATGTTCGACCCAGAATATCTGCTGCCATCGCTACGTAGCAATAAAGTGATACTTAGGAGTTGAGCCACTTGTTATAGGCCATTGAGCTGAAGATATAATAGTAATTACACATAATTCAATTCTGTAGTAAAGACCTTGAATTCATGTCCCGTAGCGGGGTTGGTAGTGTACTCAGCTCACACACTGAGGTCTTGGGGTCGATTCCCGGTACGGGAGGAAACATTAGGAAATGTTTCCTTAAGACACCTTCTGTCCATGTTTACTAGCAGTAAAATACATACCTGGGTGTTAGTCGCATCCTGGGGACAAAATTTGCCTAGTTTGTCCGAAATGCTCTGCATAACATTATTATAATATAAAATGAAGCGCTAAACCTTCAAGGGTCATACAGCTCTGCATAACAAGGAGCTTTTTTATACAGTATGTCACTGACGTCAGTTATGGTCTCTATAAGTTGTATCACGTACTTGTAGAAATGAAGATTATTATTATTATTATTATTATTATTATTATTATTATTATTATTATTATTATTATTATATTATTATTATTATTATTATTATTATTATTATTAAAAAAGGAGCCTGTGTTTGTGATAGCAAAGAACAATAAGCTTAATTCATTTCCATGATCAAAAATGGCGATGAAAATAAATGGTATAAAATACCGACACAATGGAAAAATAAACACATAAGCAGTATAATGTGATCCTTTATTGACAACGTTTCGCCCACGCAGTGGCTTTATCAGTCACAGACAGATCTGTCTGACTCGATAAAGCCCACTGCGTGGGCAAAGTTGTCATAAGGATCAATATACTGCTTATGTGTTTATTTTTCCATCAAAATGGCTTTCGTCTAATGAGGATCCTCTTGAAAATTGTAAGGAAAACTTTCAAAAGAGAATTATCTTCCAGTCCGCCATTGCTTCACGGGTAGGTTTTTGAGATGTGTTTGTGTCACCTTTTTATATATGTTACTGAGTTTACAACTGATTGTTAGGTTAGGTAAGGTTTGTCAGGAAACAGCAGATGTTTCCTGATGCAAGTCTTGGTCATATGATGACCCGTAGTTGGAACTTTTGGTCATCTGACCGAGGCCTTCCACTGGCTTACCGGTCCAACCCTTTAAAAAATAATATAGACAGAGAGTAACTGTTTGTGTTTGTGAGAATCAGTGTCTATTTCACTGTCCATGTCAAACCCAGCCCCTCCCACTCATATATTTATCCAATCTCTTTTTAAAGCCACCCAAGGTCCCAGCCTCGATCACCCTACTAGGAAGATTGATCCACGCATCCACAACTGTTCGAAAACCAGTATTCACCTATGTCCTTTCTAAATCTAAACTTATCCAACTTAAATCCATTATTTCTGGTTCTTACCTGGTTCTACACCCTCAGAACTTTATTAATATCACCTTTGTTTATGCCCATCATCCACTTATACACTTCGATGATATCTCCCCTCATTCTACGTCTCTCCAGAGAGTGGAGATTCAAGGCTCTAAGTCACTCTTCATAAGGGAGATTCCTTATGCAGTAAATCATTTTAGTCATTCTTCTCTGTATGTTCTCCAATGAGTCTATATCCATCCTGTAGTAAGAAAACCAAAACTGATCTGCATAATCTAAATGTCTCACTAGTGATGTATAGAGCTGTAAAATAACTTTTGGACTTCTGTTGCTTATAAAGTCTGAAATAACACATAGAGAGTCTGTCTGGATAGAATTTTCAGAGGGGTGTGAAAAATTGATTTTAGGCGTGATTTACCGTCCTCCAAACTTAAATAGTGAACAAGGGAAACTACTTTGGGAGGAAATTGTTAAGGCCACAAGGCATGATAAGGTAGTAATTCTAGGGGACTTTAACTTTAGTCAGATTGATTGGAATTTCTTGACAGGGAATTTAGAATCAAACGAACTTTTAGAAGTAGTTCAGGATTGATTTTTGAAGCAGTTTGTGACAGAACCTACAAGGGGAAATAACCTACTTGACTTGGTTCTGGCAAACAAGGAATCCCTTGTTAATAATTTAGAAATTACAGACGAACTCGGCACGAGCGACCACAAGTCAATTACCATTAGCATTGAATGGATGTATGATATTAGGGATAATTCAGTAACGGTCCCAGACTTTCGCTTAGCAGATTACAATGGGCTTAGAGAACACTTATCAACTGTGGACTGGGGTAACGAAGAGAGCTATCAATATGACAGCTTTCTTAACACTATACAGGCAGCCCAAAGAACATTTATCCCATATAAAGAAATTAGATCAAGTAGAAATGACCCAAAATAGATGAATAATAAGCTCAAATATCTTTTAGGGCAGAAGAAAGGCATTTATAGGCGCATAAATAGAGGTGAGGGTCATCTTATAAATCAGTATACTGACATTAAGAGAGACGTTAAAAAGGGTATAAGAAAAGCTAAACGGGACTATGAAATTAAAGTTGCTAGGGATTCAAAAACTAACCCAAAAAGTTTTTTCCAGGTTTATAGAACAAAAGTTAGGGATAAGATAGGTCCTCTTAAAAATACGTCTGGGCATCTTACTGACAAGGAGAATGATATGTGCTCTATTTTTAATAATTATTTTCTCTCGGTTTTCACACAGGAAGACACTAATAATATCCCAGTAACTAATTTTTATAGTGCCCCTGAAGAAGATAAATTATGTAATATCACAGTCACTAGTGAAATGGTTATGAAACAAGTAGACCGACTGAAACAAAATAAATCGCCGGGTCCTGATGAGCTTTTTGCAAGGGTTCTTAAGGAATGCAAAATGGAACTCTGTGAACCAATATCTAACATTTTTAATTTATCTCTTCAAACAGGTGTAGTGTCTGATATGTGGAAGATGGCTAATGTAATTCCTATTTTTAAAGCAGGGGACAAGTCACTACCGTCAAATTACCGCCCAATAAGCCTAACCTCATTGTAGGCAAATTACTAGAGTCAATTATAGCTGATATTATAAGAAGTCATCTAGATAACCATAATTTGATTAATGATACTAAGCATGGATTCACGAGGGGCCGTTCCTGCTAACTAATTTATTAACTTTCTTCGGTAAAGCTTTTGAGGCTGTTGATCACGATAAAGAATTCGATATTGTTTATTTAGACTTTAGTAAGGCTTTTGATAGAGTACCGCACCAGAGACTGTTAAGGAAAATGGCAGCTCATGGAATTGGGGGAAAAGTGCTGTCATGGATCGAGTCATTTTTCACCAATAGGAAGCAGAGAGTGTGCTTAAATGGGGTTAAATCCGAGTGGGGATCTGTAACAAGTGGCGTTCCACAGGGATCAGTCTTAGGCCCGTTGTTGTTTATAATATATATCAATGACCTTGACAAGGGAATTACTAGTGATATGAGAAAATTTGCCGACGACACGAAGATAGGTAGGATAATTTATTCAAATGTAGATGTCAGGGAACTTCAGGACGATTTAGACAAACTCAATTCGTGGTCAGAAAAGTGGCAGATGCAGTTCAATGTAGATAAATGCAAGGTTCTGAAGCTCGGGAGTGTCCATAACCCAAGCACTTATAAGTTGAATGGCGTAGAACTTAGCTATACAGATTGCGAAAAGGACTTGGGGGTTATGGTAAGCAGCAACCTTAAACCCAGACAGCAATGCCTAAGCGTATGTAATAAGGCTAACAGATTACTGGGATTTATATCAAGAAGTGTAAGCAACAGAAGTTCAGAGGTTATATTACAGCTTTATACATCATTAGTAAGGCCTCACCTAGATTACGCAGCTCAGTTCTGGTCTCCATATTACAGAATGGATATTAATTCGTTAGAAAACATTCAGCGTAGAATGACTAAATTCATACATAGCATTAGAAATCTTCCGTATGAAGAAAGATTGAAGACCCTTATATTACATTCACTTGTAAGACGAAGAATGAGGGGAGACATGATTGAGGTATACAAGTGGAAAATGGGCATTAACAAAGGGGATATAAATAAGGTCTTGAGGATATCTCTCCAAGAGAGAACCCGCAAGTTGGATAAGTTTAGATTTAGAAAGGATATAGGAAAGTATTGGTTTGGAAATAGGGTAGTTGATGAGTGGAATAGTCTGCCTAGTAGGGTTATTGAAGCTAGGACCTTGGGTAGTTTCAAATTTAGGTTGGATAAATTCATGAGTGAGAGGGGTTGGATTTGAGTAGGACTTGCACATGAAGTAAATAGAATTATCAAAGCTTATTTCTTGGGCAGCATTGAAAATTAGGTAGAGCAAATATTCTGTTAGTGGGATGGATTGTGAAGGACCTGCCTAGTATGGGCCAACAGGCCTGCTGCAGTGTTCCTCCTTTCTTATGTCAGTAAATTTGTCAGGCAGGAACGACCTCTCGTGAACCCATGCTGAGATTCATTAATCAAATTATGTTCTTCAAGGTGACTTCTAATAATATCAGCTATAATTGATTCTAATAATTTGCCTACTATAGACGTGAGGCTTATTGGACGGTAATTTGATGGAATTGACTTATCCCCTGATTTGAATATAGGAACTATATTAGCTATCTTCCACATCTCTGGCACAACACCAGTTAGGATGGACGTATTAAACACATTCGTTAATGGCTGACTAAGTTCCATTTTGCATTCTTTAAGTACCCTGGAAAATAACTCGTCGGGTCCCGGGGACTTATTTTGCTTCAGTTTATCTATCTGTTTGATAACCATGTCCCTCGTGACAGTAATATTAGTTAATTTGAATTCTTCAGGAACTGAATAATTGTTAATTTCTGGAATCTCATTTACGTCTTCTTGTGTAAAGACTGACAAAAAATAGTCATTAAATAGAGAACACATTTCCAGTTCGTTATCCGTCAGCTGTCCATTCCCAATTTTCAGAGGTCCTACCTTTTCCCTCACCTTCGTCCTGTACACTTAAAAGAACCAATTTGGATTAGTCTTTGATTCATTAGCAACCTTAATCTCATAGTCACGTTTAGCCTTTCTAATCCCCTTTTTTACTTCTCTTTTCAACTGAACATATTGGTCAATAAGGTTAACATCTCTTTTGATGCGCCTATAAATTCCTCTTTTCTCCCCTAATAGATGTTTTAGCCTCCTGTTAATCCATTTGGGATCATTATTATTTGACCTAAATTCTCTCTGGGGAATAAACATACTCTGTGCACGTTGTACATTATTAAGAAAAAAATCATAAACGCAGATCCCATCGTAATCGTTAGCTAGATTACCCCAGTCGAGATTAGACAGGTGTTCTCTAAGTCCAGTATAATCGGCAGAACGAAAATCAGAAACTTTTACCGTATTATCCCTATTCTCGTACTCCCAGGTAATATTAAAAGCAATGGATTTGTGATCACTAGCTCCAAGCTCTTCAGTGATCTCCAGATTATTTACAAGGGTTTCTTTATTTGACAAGACTAGGTCGAGCAAAATTATTACCTCTGGTAGGCTCCGTCACACACTGCTTCAGAAAACAGCCCTGAACTACTTCCATAAAGTCACTGGACTCCAGATTACCGACTCTAGTGTTAGCTTGTGCAAATACTTTAGAAATGTTGGATGCAACCTGGCTGTTGGGAAGAACTATAACTTTGTTTGGAGGTGTTGACGCGTGGAGATTAATGATCTAAGAGCTCTTTTCTTGCAATCTTTGATGAAAAAGGAGGGAAAATGTCCTGAGTTTCTTGACGAGGAATGTACATACATTCACCAAACCTTCACTGATTTACATTTTCCCTCCTTTTTTCATCAAAGATTGCAAGAAAAGAGCTCTTCAGATCATTAATTCTCCACGCGTCAACACCACTCCAAACAAAGTTATAGTTCTTCCCAACAGCCAGGTTGCATCCAACATTTCTAAAGTATTTGCACAAGCTCACACTAGAGTCGCCATTGCTTCCAGTACTTCTATTAAGAATCTAACCAGGACTAAATCCAAGCACCATGAACCAGTCAACGCAGGGGTCTACACTATACCCTGTGGAGGCTGCGACAGAATTTATGTAGGAGAAACAGCAAGAAACTTCGAAACACGCATCAATGAAAACATTAATGCATGCAGAAACGATAACCTGAACAACGCCTGCGTACAACACCGAAATTCCAACAATCATCTCATGAAATTCAAAGACGCCCGACTAGTAATCAAAGAAACTAATTTCCGTAGACGCAAATGCCTTGAATCAGCACTTATCTCTGTTTCTAACACAATTAAACAAAACAAAGGCAGCTTCACCATCTCTGAAGTCTTAGCAAGAATCCTCCTGAAAACAGTTAACCATACCATCACATAGTCTCTCCTGCTAATTCAACACAAGCACATCGTAGATGTGGAACACTCCTACAGGCCTTCTATATTTCAACCTCCAGCATAAAATATTTGTCTAACCTATTGTTATACTACCCAAGTATTTGTTTTATCACCTTTTACTCATGTGCATATTGATTGTTCTACCTTATTGTATTACTACTACTACTACTACTACTACTTATCACTACTACCTCGACCACCACTAGTATTTCACCTCACTTTGAGAGTATATAATAGCCCACTGTGTCCATGTAACGCTTGTAACGGCTTGAGAAAGCTCCTGGAGAGCGAAACGTTGCCACAATAAAATGTCACATTAGTTGCATTTGTGTCCTTTTACTTAACATATTGTCGGTAATTCTACCAATATTATTACATTAGATTCTGTTAATAATCCATCTATTTTTATGGCTGTTTTTATGCAGCAATTTATATTTTCTCGTACATATAATGCAACTCCACCCCCTTTCCCATTATATCTATCGACATGGAACAACTTAAACCCCTGAACATGACACTCAGCAATCATATCCCGACTCTTGGTATTATACCATGTTTCAGTTATTGCAATGACATCAAAGTTCCCAGCACATGCTACCAAACGTAATTCGTTAATTTTATTTATGGCTCTTCGACAGTTAGTATAAAATACATTGATATGTATCTTCTTGTGAACCTTTTTCAGCTTTTGTTTTACACAATTTCTGTTACTATAATTACCCTGTGTTACTCGATTACTGTTATTGTTAAGATTTATGATATCAAAGCCTGAATCAATATTTTGACCCTCATTATTTACCATTCCTAAACCCATACCTCTAACTGCTTATGTGTTTATTTTTCCATTGTGTCGGTATTTTATACCATTTATTTCCATCCCCTAGAATTACTACGTTATCTAGACAGACTCTGTATGTGTTATTTCAGACATTATACCCGTTTTTATGCAACAGTTCAAGCGATCACCCTCCTTCCCGATACAGTTTAAAACCCTGAATGTGACATTCACCAGTAATGTCCCGATTTTTTGTATTAAACCACGTCTCAGTTATGGCAAATACATCAATGTTACCTGCACTTGCAACTAATCTCAACTCGTCCATCTTATTTCTAGCACTACGACTATTAGAATAATATAAATTTAGAGACCCTCCTTTCTCTTTTTCCCTTCCTGCTCATTTCTGTTTTTCCACTATACCTATTACTGTCCTTGTCATCTAGTGCCACTGGCTTTTCAATATCCACCTCATTCTGCCTGTTACTGGTTTCCCTAAAACTCACAACATTGCTACACTGGGACTTCATTGTTTTCCCCCAAAAACCCATACTACTAACTATTTCTAGTTTAAAGCTCTAACAGCTCCCTCCACTGCATTGGCTAGTGCCACCATCCCAGACCTAGATAAGTGAACCCCATCCCTGCATACATGTCATTTCTGCCATAGAAGAGGTCCCAGTTGTCAATGAATGTTACTGCATTTTCCTTACAGTGTTTGTCCATCCAGCAATTGGCACCAATTGCTCTGGACAACCATTCATTTCCAACTCCTCTCCTTGGCAAAATACCACATATCACAGGGTTCCCACCCTTCTTCCTAATTATGTCTATTGCTGACCTATACCTGCTAATCAGGTCCTCACTCCTACGTCTGCCGACATCGTTGCCTCCAGCTTTTTTGGTGTATTTCATGTTGCGCAGTTAATGTGGAGAATTTATTGAAAATTGGTATTTGCAAATGTTTAAAATTCTTTATATTCACTTAGGTGCTTCGAACTATTGCTCAAATATGACAGAAATATTTATGGTTAACTCTTATAAATAATGTGGTAGTTGAGTGTTGGCTTTAGAAGCACACTAGTGCAATGAATGGCAAATACCAGAATTGTTCTGTTTTAAGAGATACTAGACTCCTTTTTTGATCTCAACATAACACTAGCATTATCGCTGGCAAATCCTATTAAGTTTTCAATAAGGGAATTCATTACTGTTAAAAAATGCCTCTATGCAATTTTAAATTCCAAGAGCAGTTGCATCTTTAATTTCTAAAATGTTAGTAATTTGTCCACTGCTTTTTGAACTTGAGTATCCTAATGTCTACCTACCAGAAAAGTTGTTTGAAAGAAATGTCTACTCTTCATAAAATTGTAACTTAGAGGCTTCTCAGGAAAAACTTAAAATATTACACAAAATACCTAAAACGTACCAAAAATATCGGGCGTCGTACCAAACGTACAGAGGTGTTAAATAGTAACAATTTTGTATGAACATACCAATTTCGGTCGCCCTGTTGTCGACCTTGTGTTGTGTTCTGAGTGATATTAATCTACAGGTTCCATGTGTGGTGAGTTGTGGAATGTCATCTGCATATTCTAGCATAAGTGTGTTTTAGTGTTCAGGGTCTGGTATGTCGTTTGTGTAAAGGATGTACAGAGTAGGAGAGAGTACTGAGCCTTGGCGTACTCCGCGTGTAAGGTGAAGAGGTCGGAGAGAGAGTTTTTGAACTTAATTTGCATCGAACGGTCATCAAGGAAGTTGCATAGTAATTTTTTTGATATTCGGAGGGTCAAAAAGGTTACATAGCATGTACTTGGGCTCTGCATGCCAGACAGTGTCGAATGTTTTCTCTACATCTTTAGCAACCAGGACTGTCGAACATCTTTGAGCCTTATTGATATGAACGTAGTTCAGATTGATGTTGAGGGCTGCTTGCGTCGAGCGGTGTTGGCGGAAGCCAAACTGTTGGTCAGTAAGGAGGTGTTTTAGTCCTTCAAAGGTTTTTCTGAGGGTTTCTTGTAGACTGATAGGTCTGTAGCTTCTTGGGTCAGTTGGACCCTTGTGAGGTTTGAGGATAAGAGTGGCAGTAGCAGATTTGAATAAGGGAGGGAAGTAGCCAGAAGCATGGCAAGCATTATAGGTTTGTAAGGGCAGAAGGTGCCGTCTTACCCCCAAAAGCACCAGTCGCTTTTGGGGGAAGACGTGAGATTTGGGACTTTACAAGAGGTTAAGAGAAAGGTGTGTTGAGGTTGGTGGAGGTGAGATGGATGACAGAATCAGCAGTGGCGTTGTGTCTGTGTGTAGCGACCCAGTGTTCAATATCTTGTGTATGTTGGAGTGCGGTTGGGTCTGGAGGGAGTGGGTGGAAAATGTTTTCCCAGATGTCTTTGTTTGCATGTGTAGTCTGTGCTGGGTCTGTAAAGTTTATGTTGTTATGTGTTACATGTTGGAAAAATTCTAGAATTTCCTGGGGTCCCGTATGCGGCGTGTCTCAACAGTGTGTATGAGGAACTACCAGTGTCTGCCATGAGACGATGCGGACGATGTTGTTTCTCAAAATGGTGAGATCACTCATGACGTGTATATGTCTGTGTAGGTTAGTGGCAAAGTGGTGATGGTAGCAGAGGAGGAGGCGCATCGTCCTTTCAGTCGGGTGTATACCTGGAGTATACCTGGAGAGAGTTCCAGGGGTCAACGCCCCTGCGGCACGGTCTGTGACCAGGCCTCATGTTGGATCAGAGCCTGATCAACCAGGCTGTTACTGCTGGCCGCACGCAGTCCAACGTACGAACCACAGCCTGGCTTGTCAGGTACCGACTTTAGGTGCCTGTCCAGTGCCTGCTTGAAGACAGCCAGGGGTTTGTTGGTAATCCCCCTGATGTATGCTGGGAGGCAGTTGAACAATCTTAGGCCCCTGACACTTATTGTGTTGTCCCTCAACGGGCTAGTGGCACTCCTGCTTTTCATTGGGGTGATGTTACATCGCCTGCAGAGTCTTTTGCTTTCGTAGGGAGTGATTCTCGTGTGCAAGTTTGGTACTAATCCCTCGAGAATTTTCCACTTGTATATAATAATGTATCTCTCCCGCCTGCGTTCTAGGGAGTACAGATTTAGGAACTTCAAGTCTTCCCAGTAATTGAGGTGGTTTATCGCAGTTATGCGTGCCGTGAAGGTTCTCTGCACATTTTCTAGGTCAGCAATTTCACCCGCCTTGAAAGGTGCAGTTAGTGTGCAGCAATATTCCAGCCTAGATAGAACAAGCGACCTGAAAAGTGTCAACATGGGCTTGGTATCCCTGGTTTTGAAGGTTCTCATTATCCATCCTGTCATTTTTCTAGCAGATGCGATTGCTACGGTGTTATGGTCCTTGAACGTGAGATACTCTGACATGATCACTCCCAGGTCTTTGACATTAGTTTTTCGCTCTATTGTGTGATTGGAATTTGTTTTGTACTATGATGGAATTTTAATTTCTTCACGTTTTCCATATCTGAGTAATTGAAATTTCTTAACATTGAACTTCATATTGTTTTCTGCAGCCCATTTAAAGATTTGGTTTATGTCTACTTGAAGTCTTGCAGTGTCTTCAACGGTGAACACTGTCATACAGATTCGGGTGTCATCTGCAAAGGAAGACACGGCACTGTGGCTTATATCCCTGTCTATGTCCAATATGAGAATGAGGAACAGGATGGGAGCGAGTATTGTGCCTTGTGGAACAGAGCTTTTCACTGTAGCCGCCTCAGACTTTACTCTGTTGACTACTACTCTTTGTGTTATACTTGTTAGGAAATTATAGATCCATCTACCCACTTTTCCTGTTATTCCATTATCACGCATTTTGTGTGCTATTACTCCATGGTCACACTTGTCAAAGGCTTTTGCAAAGTCTGTGTAAATAACATCTGCTTTTTGTTTGTCTTCTAGAGAATCCAGAACTTTGCCGTAGTGGTCGAGTAGTTGGGACAGACAGGAGGGACCTACTCTAAACCCATGCTGCCCTGGGTTGTGTAATTGATGGGTATCTAGATGAGTGGCGATCTTGCTTCTTAGAACCCTTTCAAAGGTTTTTATGATATGGGACGTTAGCGCAATTGGTTTGTAGTTCTTTGCTATTGCTTTACTGCCCCATTTGTGGAGTGGGGCTATGTCTGTTGTTTTTAGTAACTGCGGGACGACCCCAGTGTCCATGCTCCCTCTCCATAGGATGTTAAAAGCACGTGATAGGGGCTTCTTGCAGTTCTTGATGAACACGGAGTTCCATGAGTCTGGGCCTGGAGCGGAGTGCATGGCCATGTCATTTATTGCCTTTTCGAAGTCATTTGGCGTCAGGGTAATGTCAGATAGGCTTGCGTCTACCAAGTTCTGTGGCACTCGCATAAAAAAATCATTTAGGTCTTCGACTTTCTGTCTGGTTAGCGGCTCACTAAAAACTGAGTCATACTGGGACTTTAGTAACTCACTCATTTCCTTGCTGTCATCAGTGTAGGACCCATCCCGTTTAAGTAGGGGCCCAATACTGGATGTTGTTCTCGACTTTTATTTGGCATAAGAAAATAAATACTTTGGGTTTCTTTAAATTTCATTTATGGCTTTTAGTTCTTCCCGCGTTTCTTGATTCCTGTAAGATTCCTTTAGTTTTAATTCGATGTTTGCTATTTCTCTGACCAGCGTCTCCCTACGTATTTCAGATATATTGGCCTCTTGTAGTCGCTCTGTTATTCTCTGCCATCGCCTTTATAGGGAGCGCCTCTCTCTTTCTAGTTTACATCTTCTCCTTCTTTTCCTTAAGGGAATTTTTTGTCTTGAGCAAACCTCAATTGCCACAGAGTTAATTTGTTCTAGACATAGATTAGGATCCGTGATGCTTACCTGGAATTTACCTGGAGAGAATTCCAGGGGTCAACGCCCCTGCGGCCCGGTCTGTGACCAGGCCTCATGTTGGACCAGAGCCTGATCAACCAGGCTGTTACTGCTGGCCGCACGCAGTCCAAGGTACGAACCACAGCCCAGCTGGTTAGGTACCGACTTTAGGTGCCTGTCCAGTGCCTGCTTGAAGACAGCCAGGGGTTTGTTGGTAATCCTCCTGATGTATGCTGGGAGGCAGTTGAACAATCTTAGGCCCCTGACACTTATTGTGTTGTCCCTCAACGTGCTAGTGGCACCCCTGCTCTTCATTGGGGGGATGTTACATTGCCTGCCGAGTCTTTTGCTTTCGTAGGGAGTGATGTTCGTGTGCAAGTTTGGTACTAATCCCTCGAGAATTTTCCATGTGTATATAATAATGTATCTCTCCCGCCTGCGTTCTAGAGAGTACAGGTTTAGGAACTTCAAGTGTTCCCAGTAATTGAGGTGGTTTATTGCAGTTATGCGTGCCGTGAAGGTTCTCTGCACATTTTCAAGGTCAGCAATTTCACCCGCCTTGAAAGGTGCAATTAGTGTGCAGCAATATTCCAGCCTAGATAGAACAAGCGATCCGTAAAGTGTCAACATGGGCTTGGAATCCCTGGTTTTGAAGGTTCTCATTATACATCCTGTCATTTTTCTAGCAGATGCAATTGCTACGGTGTTATGGTCCTTGAAGGTGAGATCCTCTGACATGATCACTCTCAGGTCTTTGACATTAGTTTTTCGCTCTATTGTGTGGTTGGAATTAGTTTTGTACTCCGATGAGATTTTAATTTCTTCACGTTTTCCGTATCTGAGTAATTGAAATTTCTCATCATTGAACTTCATATTGTTTTCTGCAGCCCATTTAAAGATTTGGTTTATGTCTGCTTGGAGTCTTGCAGTGTCTTCAACGGTGGACACTGTCATACAGATTCGGGTGTCATCTGCAAAGGAAGACACGGCACTGTGGTTTATATCCCTGTCTATGTTTGATATGAAGATGAGGAACAGGATGGGAGCGAGTACTGTGCCTTGTGGAACAGAGCTTTTCACAGTAGCTGCCTCAGACTTTACTCTGTTGACTACTACTCTTTGTGTTCTACTTGTTAGGAAATTATAGATCCATCTACCAACTTTTCCTGTTATTCCTTTATCACGCATTTTGTGTGCTATTACACCATGGTCACACTTGTCAAAGGCTTTTGCAAAGTCTGTGTATATAACATCTGCATTCTGTTTGTCTTCTAGAGCATCCAGGACCTTGTCGTAGTGGTCCAGTAGTTGGGACAGACAGGAGCGGCCAGCTCTAAACCCATGCTGTCCTGGGTTGTGCAATTGATGGGTATCAAGATGAGTGGCGATCTTGCTTCTTAGAACCCTTTCAAAGATTTTTATAATATGGAACGTTAGCGCTATTGGTCTGTAGTTCTTTGCTATTGCTTTACTGCCCCCTTTGTGGAGTGGGGCTATGTCTGTTGTTTTTATTAATTGCGGGACGACCAAGTTTATATCATTTAGAACTTGGTTTACTTGGTCCCACCTTATGTTTTTGTTATTGAAGTTGAATTTGGTGAAGGCTCCCTCGCGGCTGATCATATTTTGTCGATCTGGGGCTCCCCTCATACATGTCTGGACCTCTATTATTTTGTGATCTGAGTATATTCTTTTTGATATGATGACATTTTTTTTAGGGATTGCATTTTCAGCAGCCTGTGTGATAGAGTCTTGTATATGTGCTATCTGTATCGATGTCTGAAATGTGTTTGTTGTTATAATTATGAGAGAGGTTGGCGTTGCCTTGGTGTTGTTTAAAAGTGTCCCAATTTGCCCAAAAGTATGAAGGAATTGGTCTGGTAAGGATAAAAATGGGTTTGATGATATGTGAAGGTTGATGGGTATGTGGTCAGAGCCAGAGAGAGAGAGAGCCTGGTATAATGTGGTGATGAAGGTAGAGGCTGGCTCTGTTTGTGATAATAGTGTAAGGTTTGCCATGGCGTAAGGGGCTAAAGAGGGTGTTGAAATGTGGGCAAAGGTGTATTAGGTGTTTTTGTGTGACTAGTCTTTGTAATTGTCTGTCGTGTATGTTAGTGTAGGAGTCCTGGAAGGCTGTGTGTTTTGAATTTTAGTCAGCAAGAAGATAAACAGGTATGTTTGAGTGATTAAATTGAAGTTAAATTAGGAATGTTTATGTTAGAATTTGGCCAGCGTAAGTAGTGAAAATAATAATAGGTCCGTGAAGGGTGAAAAGTTTTATAGCCATGCTGTGAGGATAGGTGAAAGAAATGTTTAGAAAATCATGCCCTATAGTACTGCTCACCATAATGACAATGTCATTATAGGGATCAGCACTAGATTGGCGAGTAGTGGAGCCCCAGTGTATGAGTCGCTGAGTGCCTTGCTCACATTTGCTGTTTAATAGCAGCACATCAGGGCGTTCAGCCTCAATGAATTCAGTCAGGATGTGTTTGTTCATGTTGTAGATGCGTATGTTATACCGTGTGACCTCATGGGTCATGTCATGTGTTGTTGGTGGGAGCAGGGTGTAGATGGCGAGCCAAGTCCTATTTTGAACATAACTGGAATGTACCATCTCCAGTAATCTGTTTGTTACATAAATCATCTAATCTGCTACATTTATTGTATGTGTCTGAAAAGGAACGAAAGGATTCCTGGGGTTTAATTGATTTCTCAATGTTTTCACGCTCTTGTCTAGTATCAATGTGTGTGTGTGTGTTTTTGAGGCAGTTGTGTTTGGGTCTGGTGGAGCAGCGTGAGGTAGGGGCTGGGAGAGGTTGTTGTCAGTCTATGTCAAAGGAAGTAACAGGAGGTACAACAAAAGTGAAAGAGAAAGGGTTAGAGGGTTCAGTAAGGGCTAGTGTGAGTGTTGCAGGTGTATAAGGTTCAGTGTAAGCAGGTGTTTTGGAAGGAAAAGAAGAGGGCTCAGTAAGGGTTGGTGCAGATGATGCATGACTTTTGACAGAGGTGGCCAAGGAAGATGCAGTAGATTCAAGGAGAATAGGAGATAAAGAGGTTGAGAGAAGTTGGGAGGAAAATTAAGAGTAGGTAGATCATGAGTAGAAAGGAGGTCATTTAGAAGTTTAGGAAAATTATCATTGAAATTTTTAGGAATCGTAACAGAAGTTTGTACAATAATAGTACGAGAGGGATCAGAAGTAATGAGGCTACCTATGCCATTTGCATAAGAGGGTGATGTAGATGTTGGAGTAGAAGTGTGTATAGTGTAAAGGGTTGTGTGATGTATTTTGCAGATGTAGTTAGTGTGGATAGAGGTGGGAAGTTAGCAGAAGTTAAAGAGGGTTGGGTTGAGAGAAAAAGGGGTTGGGGAATTAATTGATTTATCTTTACGTAATGAGTGTATTCTTTACGTTTAGGACACTGGAATGAGGTGGCAGAGTGAGGATGCTGGCAATTAGGACATTTAAGTGGAAGGGAGCATTTTGTTCAATAATGCTCAGAGGATGAACATTTATATCACATTTGAGACAAGGTGCAAGATGATTTGTTCATGTTCAAAGTTGTAACACTTGATGCACTGAAGGAGGTTGAAGGAGGTAGGAGGTTACTACTGAAGGAAGTGTTGTTGTTATTGATTGTAAGGGTTATTATGGCTTGAGCTGTATAGACCTAGGTGCAGATGCTCAGTTAATTAATTACGTTTAAAACTTATGTAAGTTTTTATTTAGGTTTAATACACAAATTAAGATTTTTACACTGACTTATTTACATTGAGTTATTAAGTCTGGATGTCACCACCAATTATGAATACGTTAATGACTTAAATAGAGTGTGACTAAATGGTTTATAAAACTGACAAAGTGATAAATGAGACATTTGTGGACCATTTATCAAGACTGATGAACTGAACACATCGACTCCAGGATGAGGGACTGATAACCTCACACTCTTCCTCATCTTCCACCTTTCTCTGCATTGACTGAAGAAACGTTTCCTGAATATAGATTCCCAAATGTTGCACAAGTGTCTCATTTATGGTCTTAAATAGGGACTGAAGTAAACTGTCAGTGTATATACGTTGATAGACATACTTCTGTCAGTGTACTGTATATATCCTCGCTGTATATATCCTCGCTGCATATATCCTCACTGTATATATCCTCGCTGTATATATCCTCACTGTATATATCCTCGCTGTATATATCCTCACTGTATATATCCTCGCTGTATATATCCTCGTTGTATATATCCTCACTGTATATATCCTCACTGTATATATCCTCACTGTATATATCCTCGCTGTATATATCCTAGCTGTATATATCCTCACTGTATATATCCTCACTGTATATATCCTCACTGTATATATCCTCACTGTATATATCCTCACTGTATATATCCTCACTGCATATATCCTCACTGTATATATCCTCACTGTATATATCCTCGCTGTATATATCCTAGCTGTATATATCCTCACTGTATATATCCTCACTGTATATATCCTCGCTGTATATATCCTCGCTGTATATATCCTCACTGTATATATCCTCACTGTATATATCCTCACTGTATATATCCTCGCTGTATATATCCTAGCTGTATATATCCTCACTGTATATATCCTCACTGTATATATCCTCACTGTATATATCCTCACTGTATATATCCTCACTGTATATATCCTCACTGTATATATCCTCACTGTATATATCCTCACTGTATATATCCTCACTGTATATATCCTCGCTGTATATATCTAGCTGTATATATCCTCCTGATATATCCTCACTGTATATATCCTTGCTGTATATATCCTCGCTGTATATATCCTCGCTGTATATATCCCCACTGTATATATCCTCATTGTATATATCCTCACTGTATATATGATAGTTGTAATCACCTAAATTTGTGTTACTGTACTTATGTGTACCTGTACTTAAATAAACTTACTGGAAAAAAATCCGTAGAGGTCATAAAACGTTTGAGAAATGGAAATGGGAGGCAGTCAGGCTGGGTGTCCTGTAGCTCGGTTGGTAGCTACGAGACCCCAAAGGTGTGTCTGGGGTTCAATCCCCGGTACGGGTGAAAGTGTTGGGCAAGTAACTAGGTACCTGGGTGTTAGTCAACTGGTGTGGGTGGCATCCTGGGGGTGGTAGTATACATCCAATAGAGCTGGGCTTTCAAATAGGCTAATATAAGATAACAGCTCTTAGCCTGTAAAATTGATTTGTGTTAAAAAAAAGAGGATCATTACTCTATTTCCTTAAATCAAGAGCCTTTCCCAGCAACAAAACACCTCCATTAGAAAAGAATATAAATAATAAAAAAAAGCATTAGACCTACTTGCCACAAGTTGCCAGATAACATTGAGAACTGCTACGTTAATAGACATGGGCAGATGACCTTCCTTGCCATCATATTTTCGGAAATCATTGACCAGCATCTGTGCCTCCTCCTGTATGGCAACTTCCAGATAAGACTTGCCCATACCCAGGTCCCTCAGGTTACGTAGCAAGAACCTTCGTGCATTTTGCCACTGTTGTCCATTGGTCAATATTACTCCTGGGTGTAGGGAGAATAATACAATCATTGGTCAATATTACTCCTGGGTGTAGGGAGAATAATACAATCATTGGTCAATAGTACAATAATACACCTGGTTGTAGGGAGAATAATACAATCATTGGTCAATAATACTTCCGGGTGTAGGGAGAATAATACAATCATTGGTCAATAATACTGCTGGGTGTAGGGAGAATAATACAATCATTGGTCAATAATACTCTTGGGTGTAGGGAGAATAATACAATCACATGTCAATAATACTCCTGGGTGTAGGGAGAATAATACAATCATTGGTCAATAGTACAATAATACACCTGGTTGTAGGGAGAATAATACAATCATTGGCCAATAATACACCTGGTTAAGTAAAAGGACACAATTGCAACTAATGTGACATTTTATTGTGGCAACGTTTCGCTCTCCAGGAGCTTTCTCAACGGCTTGAGAAAGCTCCTGGAGAGCGAAACGTTGCCACAATAAAATGTCACATTAGTTGCAATTGTGTCCTTTTACTTAACATATTGTCGGTAATTCTACCAATATTAATACACCTGGTTGTACGGAGAATAATGCAATCATTGGCCAATAATACACCAGGTTGTACGGAGAATAATGCAATCATTGATCAATAATTCAATACACCTGGTTCTTTGGAGAATAATACAACCATTGGTCAATAATACACCTGATTGTAGGAAGAATAACGCAATCATTGATCAATATTACACCAATTTGTAGGGAGAATAATACAATCATTCGTCAATAATACACCTGGTTACAGGCAGAATACAATCATTGGTCACTATCACGCCTGAGTTGCACAGAGAATAATACAATGTTGCACTGTGATTGTGAAGGCTACAGTGTCACTGTGTAAATCCTAATCCTGTCTAAAAAATTAATCAATACAACTTTTAAAAACAAAGTATTGGTACCTAACTTATTTTTATGTAGTGGATGAGTGGAGTAGGTTGTGTAGACACAACCTGGCTGTGTTATCAGGCACAGTGCTTACCTTACGTTAGCTAAGATTAATCAGGAAAAATAACAAGTGTTTCCTGACGCCACTGGAGCTTTTTGTCATCTGAGCGAGGCCTTCCACTGGCTTACCGGTCCGCCCCTCTAATTTTTTTATATATACAGTGGTATGTAGATGAATGGTTCAGAGAACCGACAAGTTGTTAAATTAGACACATATGCAACACTTGGGTATCTTTATTGAGAAAACGTTTCGCCACACAGTGGCTTCATCAGTCCAATACAAAAAAGAAAGTAGTAATAAAAGGAGGAGTTTGAGGTAATCAGTCCCTCGGCCTGGAGTCGATGTGTTCAGTCCATCAATCTTGAAGTAAATACAACATAAGGCAAATAGAAGTTGCTTATATACTGTAGACAGGAGAGATGAAGCAGGAGGAGGCAGGTCATAGTGGTATCAACCACTAGTCGAAGTAAGTCCTTGTCCAAAGGTTTGGACAAATGTTGAAGAATCCCTTTGTATCAAGATCCCAAGAAGTTGCTGTGTCAGACAGCAATCAGACAGCATCTCTCCTGTCTACAGTATATAAGCAACTTCTATTTGCCTTATGTTGTATTTACTTCAAGATTGATGGACTGAACACATCGACTCCAGGCCGAGGGACTGATTACCTCAAACTCCTCCTTTTATTACTACTTTCTTTTTTGTATTGGACTGATGAAGCCACTGTGTGGCGAAACGTTTTCTCAATAAAGATACCCAAGTGTTGCATATGTGTCTAATTTAACAACTTGTCGGTTCTCTGAACCATTCATCTACATCCTGTCTGACACAGCAACTTCTTGGGATCTTGATACAAAGGGATTCTTCAACATTTGTCCAAACCTTTGGACAAGGACTTACTTCGACTAGTGGTTGATACCACTATGACCTGCCTCCTCCTGCTTCATCTCTCCTGTCTACAGTATATAAGCAACTTCTATTTGCCTTATGTTGTATTTACTTCAAGATTGATGGACTGAACACATCGACTCCAGGCCGAGGGACTGATTACCTCAAACTCCTCCTTTTATTACTACTTTCTTTTTTGTATTGGACTGATGAAGCCACTGTGTGGCGAAACGTTTTCTCAATAAAGATACCCAAGTGTTGCATATGTGTCTATTTTAACAACATATACAGTGGTATGTTAATATCGACAAGTTGTAGGTAAAAGGTATTTATGTACTGATACCTGGACGGTGTTCCAGGGGTCAACGCCCCCGCAGCCCTGTCCATGACAACAGCCTTGTGGTGAATCAGGACCTGATCAACCAGGCTGTTACTGCCGAATGAATATTTAAATGGTACACAATATCAACAGGTTGATAAGTAAGACACATGTGCAACTGTTAGGTATTTTTATTAAGAAACGTTTCGCCTACACAGTAGACTTCTTCAGTCGAGTACAGAAGAGTCAGCAGAAGCACTTGAGATGTAAAATGATGTCATCAGTCCATCAACCTTAAAGACATAGTTTTGAGGTAGTCAGTCCCTCAGCCTGGAGAAGTGTTTTGATCCATACTCTGGAACAATGTAAAATTGAAATAACAGACTCTTATATACTGTCAATATGTGAGACACAGCCCACTAGTAGAGGGGCAGGTCCCTCTTAAACCCTTCCATTATCACTTTAGAAAGTTGTCCAAGGTGTTTTCTGTATTAAAATACCATTGTGTTGCAGTGTCTGTCAGACACTGCAACATCTCTACTGCTTCTGCTAACTCTTCTGTACTCGACTGAAGAAGCCTACTGTGTAGGCGAAACGTTTCGGAATAAAGATACCTTGCCATTGCACATGTGTCTTACTTAGCCATTGCACATGTGTCTTACTTAGCCATTGCACACGTGTCTTAATTATCAAGCTGTTAGTGGTGGCCGCATGTCGTCCAGCGTACCAGCCTGGCTGGTCAGATTCTGACCGAGACATTTATTAAGGAAACGTTTCCCCCACAAGTGACTGAAGTAGCCACTTGGGGCATAACTTTTCCTTAATAAATGTCTTGATCAATGCATACATGTATTTTACCTACTAGAGCTTTTATCAGGTCATGACTTAATAAAGCTCTACACAGAGCGAAACTCTGTCCAAATAAATGCTATCCCGAAATATTATGGGTTTTCTGCATACGCAACTAAATGTGAAGAATTGACACGTGTGAAACATCTGGGTATTTTTATTTGTAGACGTTTCGCCGTCCTGTGGTTTTGTCAATACAAGGACAAAATGTGAAGACTGTTGAACTATATACAAAAGATGAGGTAATCAGTCCCTCAGATTGGACTTAGTCTTCAAGGATGAGGGACTGATTACCTTATCTGATTACCTTCTACAGTCTTCACATTAAGTCCTCGAATTGATAATGCCACTGGTTGTGGCGAAACGTCTACAATAAAGATACTCAGATGTTGTAAAAGTTTTCGACAAGTGTGACCCTTTTGTCGTAGCACTCAAAATGCGTGATAAAGGAATAACAGGAAAAGTTGGTAGATGGATCAATAATTTCCTAACAAAAGAACACAAAGAGTAATAGTAAACAGAATAAAGTCTGAGGCAGCCACGGTGAAAGCTCTGTTCCGAGGGACTGATTACCTCAAACTCCTCCTCTCCTTATACCTTTCTACTTTGTATTGGACTGATGAAGCCACTGTGTGGCGAAACGTTTCCACAATAAAGATACCCAAGTGTTGCATATGTGTCTAATTTATAAGGGACTAGCTCCCTTAAGGTTTACTATACTAA
Source organism: Cherax destructor (assembly GCA_009830355.1). Classification (NCBI taxonomy): domain Eukaryota; kingdom Metazoa; phylum Arthropoda; class Malacostraca; order Decapoda; family Parastacidae; genus Cherax; species Cherax destructor. The sequence continues at coordinate 10,639 of WNWK01006665.1, read as the reverse complement.
TAGCAGGAGTGTAAGAAATAAGATAGATGAGTTAAGATTAATTGCAAGTGCAGGAAACATAGATATTATTTCTATAACAGAGACCTGGCTCAATCTGAAAGATAGAGAGATGCCTTCTGAATGTCACATACAAGGCTGTAAATTATTCCACACTGATATTGTCAACAGAAAGGGTGGTGGAGTAGCGATGTATGTCAGAGGCAATTTAAATTGTTGTCTTAGACAAAATGTAAAATTAGAAGCGTCAGCCACTGAATCTGTTTGGTTACAGCTTCTCGATTATTATTATTATAATCAAATAGAAGCGCTAAACCACAGGGGTTATACAGCGCTTACAGCTTCTCGAGGGCCGTGAAAAACTAATCTTGGGTGTGATTTACAGGGCCCCAAATCTTGATAGGGAGTGAAGTAAACTTCTATGGGACTAAATTCGTAAGGCATCTACACACGAACATGTTGTGCTAATGGGAGATTTCAACTTTAGACAATTTGAATGGAACAATTTGACAGGAAATTTAGAGTCAAGTGGCTTTCTTGATACAATCAGGATTGTTTTTTTTTAAACAGTTTGTGACAGAACCAACTAGAGGAAACAGCCTGCTTGACTTGATTCTTGCCAGCAGGGAATTGATAATTAATAATCTTTAGGTTAATGATGAGCTTGGGGAAAGTGATCACAAATCACTCAATTTTAATATGTCATGGAATTACCCTAATAATGGCAATCAAGTCTCTGTCTATGACTTCCGCCTGGCTGATTTCATAGGACTGAAAAATTACCTGGGTGGGTTGAACTGGAATGACCTGACAATGGGGCAGGTAGGTGGTGATGGTTGCCGATATGACCTTTCCCAGAGCATAGTTCTAGCTGCTCAGACAACTTATATTCCAAATGGGGAAATCAGATCAAACAAAAATGATCCTAAATGGATGAACAATAGATAAAAATATCTCATTGGTCAAAAGAGAGGCATATATAGGCGAATCAAAAGAGGAGAGGGGCAATTAAGAAATAAATATGTTCAGTTAAAGAGAGAAATAAAAAAGGGAATAAGAAAAGCAAAAAGAGATTATGAGGTTAAAGTTGTAAGAGAATCGAAGACTAACCCAAAAGGATTCTTTCAGGTATACAAAAGTAAGATTAGGGACAAGATAGGCCCACTCAAAAGTTACTCAGGTCAGCTCACCGTCAGTGATAAGGAAACGTAATAATATTGGTAGAATTACCGACAATATGTTAAGTAAAAGGACACAATTGCAACTAATGTGACATTTTATTGTGGCAACGTTTCGCTCTCCAGGAGCTTTCTCAAGCCGTTACAAGCGATAAATGGACATAGTTGGTATATATATACTGTCAAGGTGAGGTGAAAACACTAGTGGTGTTAGAAATAGTAGTGATATAAGTAGTATTAGTAGTAGTAGTAGTAGTAGTAGAAGTAATACAATAAGGTAGTACAATCAATATGCACGTGAGTAAAAAGGGGATAAAACAAATACTTGGGTAGTATAACAATAGGTTAGACAAATATTTCTGCTGGAGGTTGAAATATAAAGGCCAGTAGGAGTGTTCCACATCTACGATGTGCTAAACTAACAGGAGAGACTATGTGATGGTAGGGTTTACTGTTTTCAGGAGGATTCTTGCTAAGACTTCAGAGATGGTGAAAACACTCACTAAAGATTTCCTATATAAAACCAGACAAATACTGAAACGCACCAGTGAAGGAAAGAAACTTCTGTACTTGATACCCAGCAACCCTAAACCAGCACACATGTATGGCTTACCCAAGACTCATAAGCATAATATTCCTCTTAGACCAATCACATCAGGTATAGGCAGTGCACCACACAAACTAGCCGGAGTTCTTGCCAAACATCTTTCCTGCCTTCTGGGGACCATCAGCCCCGCTCATCTTAAACATTCAGGCGACCTTCTCAACCGCATCCGAAATCTCTCCATCCGAAACAAGAAACTAAGCAGTTTGGACGTGACTTCCCTCTTCACTAAAGTACCTACTACACAAGCCATCGAGGTTCTACGACGTAAAGTCAATCAGGACCTCAACCTTCCTCTTCCTCCCGGAGATTTTGTTGACCTTATTGAACTCTGTGTTAATTTCAACTGTTTTTCTTTCAGTAACAGGCTCTACAAACAAACATACGGCATGGGAATGGGGTCCCCCATCAGTGCCGTCTTAGCTAACTTATACATGGAACACCTAGAGGCTGAACACTTCGCCAACATCGTCCCCTCAAGCGTCACTTGGTTACGTTACGTAGACGACGTCCTCGTAATAACTCCCAAACGTTTTGATGTACGGAATCTTCAGGCAAGGCTCAACGCAGTTGAACCGGCGATCCAGTTTACACTAGAAGAAGAGTCCAATAACAAGATACCCTTTCTAGACGTCCTCATCCACAAAGTAGATAACAACCTAAGATTTCAAGTTTACCGAAACCTACAAATAAAAATGACCTCACACATTTCTATTCCAGTCAAGATACTAAGACCAAAAGAGGTATCATCATCGGATTCTTCCTAAGAGCTTACCGAATTTGTAGTCCTGAGTTTCTTGACGAGGAATGTACATACATTCACCAAACCTTCACTGATTTACATTTTCCTTCCTTTTTCATCAAAGATTGCAAGAAAAGAGCTCTTCAGATCATTAATTCTCCACGCGTCAATTCCACTCCAAACAAAGTTATAATTCTTCCCAACAGCCAGGTTGCATCCAACATTTCTAAAGTATTTGCACAAGCTAACACTAGAGTCGCCATCGCTTCCAGTACTTCTATTAAGGATCTAACCAGGACTAGATCCAAGCACCATGAACCAGTCAACGCAGGGGTCTACACTATACCCTGTGGAGGCTGCGACAGAATTATGTAGGAGAAACAGCAAGAAACCTCGAGACACGCATCAATGAACACATGAATGCATGCAGAAACGATAACCTGAACAACGCCTGCGTACAACACCGAAATTCCAACAATCATCTCATGAAATTCAAAGACGCCCGACTAGTAATCAAAGAAACTAATTTCCGTAGTCGAAAATGCCTTGAATCAGCACTTATCTCTGTTTCTAACACAATTAAACAAAACAAAGGCAGCTTCACCATCTCTGAAGTCTTAGCAAGAATCCTCCTGAAAACAGTAAACCCTACCATCACATAGTCTCTCCTGTTAGTTTAGCACATCGTAGATGTGGAACACTCCTACTGGCCTTTTATATTTCAACCTCCAGCAGAAATATTTGTCTAACCTATTGTTATACTACCCAAGTATTTGTTTTATCACCTTTTACTCATGTGCATATTGATTGTTCTACCTTATTGTATTACTTCTACTACTACTACTACTACTACTAATACTACTTATATCACTACTATTTCTAACACCACTAGTGTTTTCACCTCACCTTGACAGTATATATATACCAACTATGTCCATTTATCGCTTGTAACGGCTTGAGAAAGCTCCTGGAGAGCGAAACGTTGCCACAATAAAATGTCACATTAGTTGCAATTGTGTCCTTTTACTTAACATAAGGAAACGTGTAGAATTTTTAACACTTCCTCTCAGTTTTTACACAGGAAGACAGTAACGATATTTCAGAAATAATAAATTATGTAGAACAGGACGATAGTAAACTATGCACGATTAGGGTCACTAGAGACATGGTCCTTAGACAAATAGATTTAAAACCTAAGAAATCCCCAGGCCCTGATGAACTGTATGCAAGGGTTCTAAAGGAATGCAAAGAGGAGCTTAGCAAACCTATGGCTAATCTTTTTAACATATCACTGCAAACTGGCATGGTGCCAGATAAGTGGAAAATGGCAAATGTAATACCTATTTTCAAAGCAGGAGACAGGTCCTTAGCTTCGAACCAATAAGCCTAACCTCCATAGTGGGAACAAAATTTGAATCAATAATTGCCGTGGCAATTCGTAGCCATCTTGAAAAGCATAAATTAATCAACGAATCTCAGCACGGTTTTACGAAAGGGCGTTCCTGCCTTACGAATTAATTAACTTTTTTCACTAAGGTATTTGAGGAGGTAGATTATGGTAATGAATATGATAGTGTATAAGGACTTCAGGACGTCTTTTGAGAGTCCCACATCAGAGACAATTGAGGAAAATTAAGGCACACGGAATAGGAGGAGAAATTTTTTCCTTGATAGAGGCATGGTTGACAAATAGGCAGCAGAGAGTTTGCATAAATGGGGAGAAATCAGAGTGAGGAAGCGTCACGAGCGGTGTCCCTCATGGGTCAGTGTTGGGCCTCTTGTTGTTCACAATCTACATAAACGACATCGATGAGGGAATAAATAGCGACATAAGCAAGTTTGCCGACGACACCAAAATAGGCCGTCAAATTCATTCTGACGAGTACATTAGAGCACTCCAGGAAGATTTGAATAGACTGATGCAGTGGTCGGAGAAGTGGCAGATGCAGTTTAATATAGATAAATGCAAAGTTCTAAATATTGGACAGGACAATAACCATGCCACATATAAACTAAATAATGTAGATCTTAATATTACTGATTGCGAAAAGGATTTGGGAGTTCTGGTTAGCAGTAATCTAAAACCAAGACAACTGTGCATAAGTGTTCCCAATAAAGCTAACAGAATTCTTATCTTCATATCAAGAAGCATAAATAATAGGAGTCCTCAGCTTGTTCTTTATCTTTATATATGTTAAGTAAAAGGACACAAATGCAACTAATGTGACATTTTATTGTGGCAACGTTTCGCTCTCCAGGAGCTTTGTCAAGCTGTTACAAGCGATACATGGACACACAGGGTATATATATATGCTCAGAGTGAGGTGCAATACTAGTGGTGGTAGAATTAGTAGTTATCTAAGTAGTAGTAGTAATACAATAAGGTAGAACAATCAACTTGCACATGAGTTAAAGGTGATAAAAGCAATTACTTGGGTAGTATAAAAATAGGTTAGACAAGACGCCCGATTAGTAATCAAAGAAACTGATTTCCGCAGACGCAAGTGCCTTGAATCAGCACTTATCGCTGTTTCTAACACAATTAAACAAAACAAAGGCAGCTTCACCATCTCTGAAGTCTTAGCAAGAATCCTCCTAAAAACAGTGAACCCTACCATCACATAGCCTCTCCTACTATTACTAGTAGAAGACCTAGGGCGTTGTTGAAGAGAATAAATCTGAAAAATGAAACAAACAGTAAAGATAGGCCTGAATTGATAGTTCCGAGAATTGTTTTAAATTCAGTGTGGAGTGTGGAAATAATTTTAGATCAAAGTAACATCCACCGGGAAGGAGCAGTTCAGTAAAAAATGGGGATGAATAAGAATCCAAGGAATGTCGATAGCCAATTTAGGTTTAGGGAGAATAGTCTTGAGGAGGGATCGAAAATGGAAAATAATCTGGTTATCATTTTCAAGATTTTTCGGGGAAGATAATTTGAAATGTTAGTGTTTCAGTTTTGATCAATGGTTTTGAAAAATAATTTAAGGTTAAGAATAGGGCGTACCCTAGAATGAATAAGATCAATTTAATCAGAGAAGTGGTGTTATCTGAGGCATAAAAAAATATCGGGGAAGATTATTTTAGTTTGACAAACTAATGTTATTTAAATTAATTATTTTTTTATTCCTTTAGATTACTAATCGGGCGTCTCTGAATTTCATGAGATGATTGGTGGAATTCCGGTGTTGTACGCAGGCGTTATCGTTCCTACATGCATTAATGTGTTCATTGAGGCCGGTTTCGAGGTTTTTTGCTGTTTCACCTATTGCAGCCTCCACAGGGTATAGTGTAACCCCCTGCGTTGATTGGTTCATGAGCATATATACCCTCTGTGTCCATGTATTGTTTGTAACGGCTTGACAAAGCTCCTGGAGAGCGAAACGTTGCCACAATAAAATGCCACAATAGTTGCATGAAAGTTACAAACCTGATTCTCGTCCATCAGTAAGAAAATGAAGGTTCTTCCAGTGGGGACGATCAGTACATTCTATCTTGGAGAAAATTTCTTTCACCAGTTTGAAGTTGCAGATGAAAGTCATATCTACACATCCAGCTCTCACTCTGCAATGAAGGGCAGGATTAATGCATGGGCTTCAGGGACTGGAGCTCTGGGACCTCCGCCAGCTGGGAGGCTTCCACAAAATTGCTTGTTTTTCCATCGTGTTGGTATTATATTGCAGCAGGAAGAGAAAAGAGAAGGGAGGTTTTCTAAACATATACTACACAAATACTCGTAGTGCGAGAAATGAGATGGACGAATTGAGATTAGTTGCAAGTGTGGGTAACATTGATGTTTTTGCAATAACTGAGACGTGGTTCAATATGAAAAATTGGGACATGCCTGGTGAATGTCACATTCAGGGTTTTAAATTGTTCCAAGTAGACAGAAGTATCGGGAAGAGGGTTGGGGGTGATCGTTTAAATTGTTGCATAAAAACTGGTATAAAGTCCGAAATAATACATTCAGAGTCTGTCTGGATAGAATTTTCAGAGGGGGTGTGAAAAATTGATTTTAGACGTGATATATCGTCCTCCAAACTTAGATAGGGAACAATGGAGACTACTTTAGGAGGAAATTGTTAAGGCCACAAGGCACGATAACGTAGTAATTCTAGGGAACTTCAACTTTAGTCAAATTGATTGGAATTTCTTGACAGGTAATTTAGAATCTAGCGACTTTTTAGAAGTAGTTCAGGATTGCTTTAAGAAGCAGTTTGTGACAGAACCTACAAGGGAAAATAACCTTTATTCCGTATAAAGAAATTAGATCAAGTAGAAAATTCCCAAAATGGATGAATAATAGGCTCAAATATCTTTTAGAGCAGAAGAAAGGAATTTATATGTGCATAAAAGCTAAATGGGACTATGAAATTAAAGTTGCCAGGGATTCAAAAACTAACCCAAAAAGTTTTTTTCCAGGTTTATAGAACAAAAGTTAGGGATAAGATAGGTCCCCTTAAAATTAACTCTGGGCATCTTACTGACAAGGAGAATGATATGTGCTCTATTTTTAATAATTATTTTCTCTCATTTTTCACACAGGAAGACACTAATAATATCCCAGTAATTAATTTTTATAGTGGCCCTGAAGAAGATAAATTATGTAATATCACAGTCACTAGCGAAATGGTTATGAAACAAGTAGACCGACTGAAACAAAATAAATCGCCAGGTCCTGATGAACTTTTTGCAAGGGTTCTTAAGGAATGCAAAATGGAACTCTGTGAACCATTATCTAACATTTTTAATTTATCTCTTCAAACAGGTGTAGTGTCTGATATGTGGAAGATGGCAATTATAATTCCTATTTTTAAAGCAGGGGACAAGTCACTATCGTCAAATTACCGCCTAATAAGCCTAACATCAATTGTAGGCAAATTACTAGAGTCAATTATAGCTGATATTATAAGAAACCATATGGATAAACATAATTTGATTAATGATACTCAGCATGGATTCACGAGGGCCGTTCCTGCCTATCTAATTTATTAACTTTTGCGGTAAAGCTTTTGAGGCTGTTGATCATGATAAAGAATTTGATATTATTTATTTAGACTTTAGTAACGCTCTTGATAGAGTACCACAGAGACTGTTAAGGAAAGTGGCAGCTCATGGAATTGGGGAAAAAGTGCTGTTATGGATCGAGTCATGGCTCACCATAGGAAGCAGAGAGTGTGCTTAAATGGGGTTAAACCCGAGTGGGGTTCTGTAACAGTGGCGTTCCACAGGGATCAGTCTTAGGCCCCGTTGCTGTTTATAATAGTATATATCAATGACCTTGATGAGGGAATTATTAGTGATATGAGCAAATTCGCCGATGACACGAAGATAGGAAGGATAATTGATTCAAATGTAGATGTCAGGGAACTTCAGGAGGATTTAGACAAACTCAATTCCTGGTCAGAAAAGTGGCAGATGCAGTTCAGTGTAGATAAATGCAAGTTGTGAAGCTCGGGAGTGTCCATCATCCAAGCACTTATAAGTTAAATAATGTAGAACTTATGGAAATAAATGGTATAAAATACCGACACAAGGGAAAAAAAACACATAAGCAGTATATGTTTGTGACTCGATAAAGCCCTGTGTGGGAGAAACGTTGTCAATAAAGGATCACATTATACTGTTTATGTGTTTATTTTCAATGTAAGAACTAGCCATACAGATTGCGAAAACAGGTGGGGGTGATGGTAAGCAGCAACCTTAAACCAAGACAGCAATGCATAAGCGTACGTAATAAGGCAAACAGATTACTGGGATTTATATCAAAGTGTTAGCAACAGAAGTCCAGGGTTTTGTTACAACTTTGGGTCATCATTAGTAAGGCCTCACCTAGATTACGCAGCTCAGTTCTGGTCTCCATATTACAGAATGGACATAAATTCATTAGAAAACATTCAGCGTAGAATGACTAAATTAATACATAGCATTAGAAATCTTCCGTATGAAGAAAGATTGAAGACCCTTAAATTACATTCACTTGTAAGACGGAACACTGCAGCAGGCCTACTAGCCCATGCGAGGGCAAGTCCAATTCTCCCTTCGACTTAAGCCAATAATATATATCAGTGATCTTGATGAGGGATTACTAGTGATATGAGCAAATTCGCCGACGACACGAAGATAGGTAGGATAAATAACAAAAAAGGCACAATACCGTGACTGGAACAATACACACACAACCCACACATATAAAGAGGAGCTTACGACGACGTTTCGGTCCGACTTGGACCATTTACAAATCACACTAACACACAGAACAAGTGGAAGGGGTATGCTCTTAATAATCTTGCCTTCCATTAAGTTTAAAGCTGATTGGGAATCTAATTCTTTGCTTCCTTTCCTTGATGTTCATGTCCACCGCTCAGTTACAGGTTTTGCCTTCTCAGTGGCAGGTACATTCACTACTTCTCTTATCATGCCTCCTCTGTCAAGAAAAGTGTTCTTATCTCCCTCTTTCTCCGTGCTCTCCGCATTTGTGATCCTCAGTTCCTTGAAGCAAATTTCCACTCTTCATAATTCATTTTCCCCTTGGCTACCCTTCCCATTTCATAGACTCTGCTTTCTCACGTGCTAAACGGACTTTCTTCTCTCCTAAACCCTCTACTCCTGTGAACTCTCCAGTCCTCTGCCTTCCCTACATCTCTGGTCTCTCTAATCTCAGCAACTCTCTCCGTTCCTTAGACATCAAACTTACCTTTCGCCAGACTAACACTCTTCGCACTAATCTATTTCTTGCTCCTCCTGTCCTCTTCAGTACTTCGGAGAAACTGGCCGATCTCTTTCTGACAGACTCAAGGAGCACAAAAATAGTGTTAGGCTTGCCGACACTAATAATGCTCTTTTCTGTCATGTCAGAGATCACAGTCATCCTATTGATTGGTCTTCTGCTAAAACTGTCTACCCTACGTCCAACTTTCATAGTTGCCGCCTGGTTGAATCCTCCCTTATACACAACTTTCCCTGTATGAATCTTAGCCCGGCTTTGTCTCTGTTGATGCTTTCCTCTCCCATTACATTGTTAGAACACCCCGTGACTTAACCTGATTCCTTCCCCTTTCATCTCTTCCCCTTCTTCTTTTCTCCCCATGAGTTTTCTTTTCTTTTCGTTTGCCTTATTTTGTCCTTCTTTTTATTCGCCTTTTCCTCTCTGTGTTCTTGTCCTACCCATGCGGGCCGCTAGCTTCATTGCAGTGCTCCTTTCCTAGAATATGACTGTCTCCACTACTACTTCTACTACCACTTCTACTACTACCTCCATTATTACCCCACTCCTTGTGCCCTCCCTGTCTGCCTGCCCCCATATATACGCCTTCCACTTGTTCTGTGTGTTAGTGTGACTTTGTAAATGGTCCAAGTCGGACCGAAAAAGTCGTCGTAAGCTCCTCTCTTTTTATATGTGTGGGGTTGTGTATAGGTAGGATAATTATTCAAACGTAGATGTTATGGAAATTCAGGAGGATTTGGACAAACTTAGTTCCTGGTCAGAAAAGTGGCAGATGCGGTTCAATGTAGATAAATGCAAGGATCTGAAGCTGGGGGGTGTCCATAACCTAGCCCTTATAAGTTAAATAACATAAATTTAGCCTTACAGAGTGTGAAAAGGACTTGGGGGTTATGGTAAACAGCAACCTAAACCAAGGCAATTAGATTACTGGGATTTATATCAAGGGTGTAAGCAACAGAAGTCCCGCAGTTATATTACAGCTTTATACATGTACAAGAATAGTATACAATACCGACAAGATTAAATTAAGACACATGTACAACATCTGGGCATCTTTATAGTAGACGTTTCGCCATCCAGTGGCTTTATCAATACAAAATTCTCGGACATAATTTGAAAGAGTAGAACTATATACAAAAGATGAGGTAATCTCTTTTTTAAAAACTTCCCAAGGTTTTTGACTCCATCAACCTACTCTGAAGACTGTCACATGCAGCATTCTCCACCTGACCCTCGCTGCCGAGTGTCCTACTGACGAGATATCCTCAAGAACAACTTGACCAGCAAACAAAACCTGCTGCTCAAGCAACAACATATGCTGCCATCACTAAGCTACAAGCAGACACCAAGATTCTCCAGGCCACTCAAGGCCACCCAGGCCCTCAGGCCAC
>WNWK01006664.1:0-103120 GCA_009830355.1 Cherax destructor | reverse complement strand
AAATATTCCAAATATTTTGGGATTTATTTGGGAGTAAAGGGCAGATTTTTCAACATTCAAACAGTTACATGCTTTATTTTTTGTGGAATAAAGATAAGATGTTTACAGGAAAGTGCGTTCTTAAAAAATCGTATTAGCATTGTTCTTTCGGTACCAAGTCCCAAAACAACCTTACGTAGTGACATATGGTTCCGGATCCTGCCAAACATCCTGACATGGAAATTTTCAGTAAATATTTTTTTTTCAGTTGTTGTTTGGACTATCTTATTGAATATTTTTTAAAACATACTGAGTGAACACTTCTATGTGTAAAAAAAATGAAAGAAATTCGACGAACAGAAAAAAAAAATTGACAGGTCATACTGCCCCTTCTGTCTCTGTCCACCTTGTCAATTCCTCTCAGTATTTTATATGTTGTTATCATGCCCCCCCCATCTCTCCTGTCCTCCAGTGTCGTCAGGTCAATTTCCTTTAACCTCTCCTCGTAGGATATACCCATTAGCTCCGGGACTAGTCTTGTTGCAAACCTTTGCACTTTCTCTAGTTTCTTTACGTGCTTGGCTAGGTGTGGGTTCCAAGCTGGTGCTGCATACTCCAATATGGGCCTAACGTACACAGTGTACAGGGTTCTGAACAATTCCTTATTAAGATGTCGAAATGCTGTTCTTAGGTTTGCTAGGCGCCCGTATGCTGCAACAGTTATTTGGTTGATGTGCACCTCAGGAGATGTGCCTGATGTTATACTCACCCCAAGATCTTTTTCTTGAGTGAGGTTTGTAGTCTCTGGCCCCCTAGACTGTACTCTGTACAAACCTCACTCAAGAAAAAGATTTAGGTATTACATCAGGACATCTCCTGACGACACTGGAGGACAGGAGAGATAGGGGGCATGATACAACTATAAAATACTGAAGAATTGACAAGGTGGACAGAGACAGGATGTTCCAGAGATGGGACACAGCAGCAAGGGTCACAGCTGGAAGTTGAAGACTCAGATGAATCACAGGGATGTTGGGAAGTATTTCTTCAGTCACAGAGTGGTCAGGAAGTGGAACAGCTTGGGAAGTGATGTAGTGGAGGCAGGATCCATTCATAGCTTCAAGAAGAGGTGTGATAAAGCTCATGACACAGGAAGTGACCAGTAACAGCCAGTGAAGAGGCGAGGCCAGGAGCTATAATAATAATATCTTTATTTACTACAAGTACATGTACATGGTATACAGGCCTAGCTGACATCAGTGACATACTACTATATAGAAAGTCCTTGTTATGCTGAGCATTTCGGGCAGATTAGGTCAGTGTCCTAGGATGAGACTCACACCAGTCGACTAACACCCAGGTACCCATTTTACTGATGGGGAACATAGACAACAGGTGTAAAGAAACACGCCCAATGTTTCTGCCCTGGCTGGGAATCGAGACAGGCCCTCGCCGTGTGAAGCGAGAGCTTTAGCCACCAGACCACCCTGCAACCACAACTAGGTGAATGCACACACACGCACACAGCACACACATCGCTCTTGACAATCAACTTCATGGCGTTCTTTGTATCTCATAACTCACACCTTCCTCATTTGTTTGTTGTGGGGCTGAGGGCGTCTCACTCTCCAGTGGACGTTTAACAGCGTACCATTCTTCCTTGTTTCAACTAGATGACTTTTAATCACTTTCCCCAATACGCTCTTTTGTAAATCATCGCAGAAAATATCTATATCATTCTTGAATTCAGTCAGCGTTGACTTGACCATGTTGATTGCCTTAATATCTGGGAAATATCTCATTCTAATCGGAACCAGTAAATGTCTATGGGGTCAGTGAGCCTGGAACTAACAACTATGTCCATGAATGATAGTGTCTGGTACGAGCAGGTACCAGCGTTCTGTCGTACGCAAGCAATAGACAGAAGTCTTGTGAAGCAGGGTGCTTGTTGTAATATTCTTTTATCACTTCGTGGGCGGTCTGCTAACAACTACCACCGTTATAGTAGAGTAAGGTCCCATCTAGGCAGGCATACACAGAAACAGTGAGGTGAATTACTCAAACCTACAATACGACCATGCCCTTTGGGTACAGGAGGCTGGAAGTACATAGCCCATGTTGACACTTTACAGATCGCTTGTTCTATCTAGGCTGGAATACTGCTGCACCTAACTGCACCTTTCAAGGCGGGTGAAATTGCTGACCTTGAAAATGTGCAGAGAACCTTCACCGCACTAAGTGCGATAAACCACCTCAACTACTGGGAGCGCTGAAGTTCCTAAACCTGTACTCTCTAGAACGCAGGCGGAGAGATACATTATTATATACACATGGAAAATTCTCGAGGGCTTAGTACCAAACTTGCACACACAAATCACTCCCTACGAAAGCAAAAGACTCGGCAGGCGATGTAACATCCCCCAATGAAGAGCAGGGTGCCACTAGCACGTTGAGGGACAACACAATAAGTGTCAGGGCCCAAGATTGTTCAACTGCCTCCCAGCATACATCAGGGGATTACCAACAAGCCCCTGGCTGTCTTCAAGCAGGCACTGGACAGGCACCTCAAGTCGGTACCTGATCAGCCGGGCTGTGGTTGTACGTTGGACTGCGTGCGGCCAGCAGTAACAGCCTGGTTGATCAGGCTCTGGTCCAACAGGCGGCCTGGTCACGGACCGGGCCGCGGGCGTTGACCCCTGGAATTCTCTCAAGTAGACTCCAGGTAGTTGCTTTTCGGTGCAACAGACTTTACATACTTTACGAATACACGAGGCGTATTACGAACAATTGTGGCGACCTCAAATCCACACAATGGTCTGGTGGCCTCCATGAGTGTGATAAACACCAAGTACTTGCACATCCATTCTCTTCACTTCACTTACCAATGTCATAAAGCTAGATACTAGCTGGGCTCGAACCCGATGCTCGAGTCTTGTAACTCGAGAGGATATACTAACCACTGGGCCAGCAAGATATGATTAAATACAATCAACTAAATATATTTATACACCATAAAAATGTTCACATAGGCACCTTATAGTGATAATGTAGTGTTATATAGTGAAGATAGTGCTGTTATAGTGAAGATAGTACTGTTATAGTTAAGATAGTGCTGTGTTATAGTTAAGATAGTGCTGTGTTATAGTGAAGATAGTGGTGTTATAGTGAAGATAGTGCTGTGTTATAGTGAAGATAGTGCTGTTATAGTGAAGATAGTGCTGTGTTATAGTGAAGATAGTGCTGTTATATAGTGAAGATAGTGATGTTATATAGTGAAGATAGTGCTGTGTTAGTGAAGATAGTGCTGTGTTAGTGAAGATAGTGCTGTTTTATAGTGCTGTTATATAGTGAAGATAGTGCTGTGTTATATAGTGAATATAGTGCTGTTATATAGTGAAGATAGTGCTGTGTTATAGTGAAGATAGTGCTGTGTTATAGTGAAGATAGTGTGGTGTGTAGAGTAGTGCTGTGTTGTGTAGTGTAGTGCTGTGAAGTGTAGTGCTGTGTTGTGCAGTGTAGTGCAGTGTTGTGTTGTGCAGTGTAGTGCTGTGTTGTGTAGTGATGTGAAATGTAGTGCTGTGTTGTGTAGTGATGTGAAATGTAGTGCTGTGTTGTGCAGTGTAGTGTTGTGCTGTATAGTGTAATGCTTTGTAGTGTTGTGTTGTGTAGTGTAGTGTTGTGTAGTGAAGTGTTGCGTAGTGTAGTGTTGTGTAGTGCTGTGTAGTGTAGTGTTGTGTAGTGCTGTGTAGTGTAGTGTTGTGTAGTGCTGTGTAGTGTAGTGTTGTGTAGTGTAGTGTTGTGTGGTGCAGTGTTGTGTAGTGCAGTGTTGTATAGTGTAGTGTGTGTTGTATAGTGTAGTGTGTGTAGTGTTGTGTAGTGCAGTGTTGCGTTGTGTGGTGCAGTGATGTGTAGTGTTGTATAGTGTAGTGTTGTGTAGTGCAGTGTTGTGTAGTGTTGTGTAGCATAGTGTTGTGTGGTGCAGTGTTGTGTAGTGCAGTGTTGTGTAGTGTGTTGTGTAGTGCAGTGTTGTGTAGTGTAGTGCAGTGCTGTGTTGTGTAGTGTTGTGAAGTGTAGTGCTGTGTTGTATAGTGTAGTGTTGTGCAGTGCAGTGTTGTGTAGTGTAGTGTTGTATAGTGTAGTGTTGTGTAGTGCAGTGTAGTATTGTGTAGCATAGTGTTGTGTGGTGCAGTGTAGTGTAGTGCAGTGTTGTGTAGTGTTGTGTAGCATAGTGTTGTGTGGTGTTGTGTAGTGCAGTGTTGTGTAGTGTGTAGTGCAGTGTTGTGTAGTGTGTTGTGTAGTGCAGTGTTGTGTAGTGCAGTGTTGTGAAGTGTAGTGCTGTGAAGTGTAGTGCTGTGCTGTGTAGTGTAGTGCTGTGGTGTAGTGTCGTGCTGTGGTGTAGTGTAGTGCTGTGTTGTGTAGTGTAGTGCTGTGAAGTGTAGTGCTGTGTAGTGCAGTGTAGTGCTGTGAAGTGTAGTGCTGTGAAGTGTAGTGCTGTGTAGTGCAGTGTAGTGCTGTGTTGTGCAGTGTAGTGCTGTGTTGTGTAGTGATGTGAAATATAGTGCTGTGTTGTGTAGTGCTGTGTTGTGTAGTGTAGTGCTGTGTTGTGTAGTGTAGTGCTGTGTTGTGTAGTGTAGTGCTGTGTTGTGTAGTGCTGTGTTGTGTAGTTGTAGTTGTGTCTGTGTAGTGTTGTGCTGTGTAGTGTTGTGCTGTGCTGTATAGTGTAGTGCTTTGTAGTGTTGTGTTGTGTAGTGAAGTGTTGTGTAGTGAAGTGTTGTGTAGTGTTGTGTAGTGCAGTGCTGTGTAGTGTTGTGTAGTGCAGTGTTGTGTAGTGCAGTGTTGTGTAGTGCAGTGTTGTGTAGTGTTGTGTTGTGTAGTGTAGTGTTGTGTAGTGTAGCGTTGTGTGGTGCAGTGTTGTGTAGTGATGTGAAATATAGTGCTGTGTTGTGTAGTGTAGTGCTGTGTTGTGTAGTGTAGTGCTGTGCTGTATAGTGTAGTGCTTTGTAGTGTTGTGTTGTGTAGTGAAGTGTTGTGTAGTGTAGTGAAGTGTTGTGTAGTGTTGTGTAGTGCAGTGTTGTGTAGTGTTGTGTAGTGTTGTGTTGTGTAGTGTTGTGTAGTGTTGTGTTGTGCAGTGTTGTGTGGTGCAGTGTTGTGTAGTGCAGTGTTGTGTAGTGTTGTGTAGTGCAGTGTTGTGTAGTGTAGCATTGTGTGGTGCAGTGTTGTGTAGTGTTGTATAGTGTAGTGTTGTGTAGTGCAGTGTTGTGTAGCATAGTGTTGTGTGGTGCAGTGTTGTGTAGTGTAGTGTAGTGTGGTGCAGTGTTGTGTAGTGCAGTGTTGTGTAGTGTAGTGTTGTGTAGTGCAGTGTTGTGTAGTGTTGTGTAGTGTAGCGTTGTGTGGTGCAGTGTTGTGTGTGATGTGAAATATAGTGCTGTGTTGTGTAGTGCTGTGCTGTGTAGTGTAGTGCTGTGCTGTATAGTGTAGTGGTTTGTAGTGTTGTGTTGTGTAATGAAGTGTTGTGTAGTGTTGTGTAGTGAAGTGTTGTGTAGTGCAGTGTTGTGTAGTGTTGTGTTGTGTAGTGTTGTGTAGTGTAGTGTTGTGTGTGATGTGAAATATAGTGCTGTGTTGTGTAGTGTAGTGTTGTGTGTGATGTGAAATATAGTGCTGTGTTGTGTAGTGCTGTGCTGTGTAGTGTAGTGCTGTGCTGTATAGTGTAGTGGTTTGTAGTGTTGTGTTATGAAGTGTTGTGTAGTGTTGTGTAGTGAAGTGTTGTGTAGTGCAGTGTTGTGTAGTGTTGTGTTGTGTAGTGTTGTGTAGTGTAGTGTTGTGTAGTGTTGTGTGGTGCAGTGTTGTGTGGTGCAGTGTTGTGTGGTGCAGTGTTGTGTGGTGCAGTGTTGTGTGGTGCAGTGTTGTGTAGTGCAGTGTTGTGTAGTGAAGCATTGTGTGGTGCAGTGTTGTGTAGTCTTGTATAGTGTAGTGTTGTGTAGTGCAGTGTTGTGTAGCATAGTGTTGTGTGGTGCAGTGTTGTGTAGTGTAGTGTTGTGTAGTGCAGTGTTGTGTAGCATAGTGTTGTGTGGTGTTGTGTAGTGCAGTGTTGTGTAGTGTAGTGCAGTGTTGTGTAGTGCAGTGTTGTGTAGTGCAGTGAAATGTTGTGTAGTGCAGTGAAGTGTTGTGTAGTGCAGTGTTGTGTAGTGCAGTGTTGTGTAGTGCAGTGTTGTGTAGTGTTGTGTAGTGCAGTGTTGTGTAGTGTAGTGTTGTGTAGTGTAGTGTTGTGTACTGCAGTATTGTGTAGTGTAATGATGTGTTGTGTACTGCAGTATTGTGTAGTGTAATGAAGTGTTGTGTAATGCAGTATTGTGCAGTGTAGTGTAGTGCAGTGTAGTGTAGTGCAGCATTGTTGTGTAGTGCAGTGTTGTGTAGTGCAGTGTTGAGTAGTGCAGTGTTGAGTAGTGCAGTGTTGTGTAGTGCAGTGTTGTGTAGTGCAGTGTTGTGTAGTGCAGTGTTGTTTAATGCAGTATTGTGTAGTGCAGTGTTGTGTAGTGTTGTGTAGTACAGTGTTGTGTAGTGCAGTGTTGTGTAGTGGTGTTGTGTAGTCCAGTGTTGTGTAGTGTTGTGCAGTGTTGTGTAGTCCAGTATTGTGTAGTGCAGTGTTGTGTAGTGTAGTGCAGTGTTGTGTAGTGTTGTGTAGTGCATTGTTGTGTTGTGTAGTGTAGTGTTGTGTAGTGCATTGTTGTGTAGTGCAGTGTTGTGTAGTGTAGTTCAGTGTAGTGTAGTGCAGTGTTGTGTAGTGCAGTGTTGTGTAGTGTAGTGTTGTGTAGTGTAGTTCAGTGTTGTGTAGTGCTGTGTTGTGTAGTGCAGTGTAGTGTTGTGCATCATCGTCATCGACACCATCATCTTTAACATCATCATCATCATCAACATTAACATCATCATCATCATCAACCAGGTTGAGGCCACAGCTGCACCAAATATACCTCAGTGTGGTGTAGACGCAGACAGGAGAAGGCTAACTTGTCTATGGCTGCCAGAACTCAACTCTCAAATTCAAATTTTTATTTCCTTGCAAGTTTACATTTAGATTATATAATTACAATAATGCGTAGCAGTTTACATTAAGATTATATAATTACAATAATGAGTTGCAGTGCAAAGAGAGCCACTATCATGCCATGGCATTATGGGCAGACTAAATTTAATGGCTTACAGACTACTTAATACTACTAGAGAAATTGATCATAGTTTGTTTGATTGTACATCAGTTTTTAATTATAGCAGACAGGTATTAACACCTACCACCACACTCTTAGCTACAGTGGTCACCAGACCCGCTGTGTTTTTGCTGGTTTCTGCTTCCTACCTTCCAGAAATAAGTAAAAAATGGGAGGAAGGTATCTGCTGATAGTGTTTTTGAGCGATGTATAACGTAGTTGTTTCGTCTCAAGGCTGAACTGCTTCCCTGTCTTCAACTGATCTGGTCACCTCAGGTGAGTAAGATAAGATTTCGTTTGGATTTTTAACCTCGCAGGGTTAGCCACCCAGGATAACCCGAGACACAGCCAGACTGATGCGAGCGGCTGCTGGCGGGCGGGTGGACGCGTCCCATTCAGGGCGATGAGCGAAAT
Source organism: Cherax destructor (assembly GCA_009830355.1). Taxonomy (NCBI): domain Eukaryota; kingdom Metazoa; phylum Arthropoda; class Malacostraca; order Decapoda; family Parastacidae; genus Cherax; species Cherax destructor. Next base: position 95,525 of record WNWK01006664.1, on the reverse strand, counting down.
AACACCCGATAACCAGTAGCCGAAAAACCGGTCTATAAGCGAGTTGGCCGATAAGAGGACGGCTGATAACTGGGGTCCACTGTACAGTGGACAGACAAAATTCATTCAGAAGCCTGCTCAAGTGCCATTACTGAATGAATTTACTCCCTTAAGAAATAATGTCAAGTAGGTTAGTTCATTTCAGACCCCCAAAAATACACTTACAAAAGCACTTACAATATTATACTTACATAATTGTACGATTTCTGGGGTGTTCGTAACTCGGGGGTCCACTGTATATATAAAATACACAATAACTTTAAAACTCTTGAAATTTTTGAAAATTTCCAGACATAATAGAGATATGTGCTCATGGAGAATGTAAACAAACCGAGTGGGGTGCGCCATATTTGAAAGGCCACTCGCCGTATAGAAATTTTGGTCATAATTTGAAATTGCCGTATTAGCGGAACGCTGTAAAGTGGGGCCCTACTTTATTACAAAGTGTCTGCTCAATCAGTCTTCCACTTTTATGTGTGTGGGTCAAGGTGGGAAATGACTGAAACATTCACACCTCACACATTCACTAGATGTCAATTAATAACAACAAATAGAAGGATTAAAGATATTGATGCATAATTTGCTTAGAGGTGGTTTCCCCAAACAAGAAAACATAATATATACAAATTAAATTAGTACTTGTATTGCAAGATTTATTCCAGCAATTGTTAATAAATATTTTTTAAGTGCAATAAAGGTACAGTACTCTAATAATGACTAATACATTTAGAATTCTAATGAACTTTATCAAAAAGTAATAGTTGAATTATTTTGTACCACTGGATAAAATGGGAACAAAATATAGTTGTACACACACAAGGGTCTGGCACATTTTTGTGAATCTAATAATAATCATTGTACAGTATACCTTTGAAGTAGGGGACAGTCAAACAGGTGTTTGGAATTAATAACCCCTCAAGGGAGGTTCCTTGATGCCAGTGAAGGGTTCTTGATGCAAGGAAATGAACCTGGCTTTCTTTTCTTTGGATCAAATCTGAATGCCTCTCATTCTCCCAGGCACTGATAATCACTATGGGGTTAGCACTTCTCCCTAACAACACATACAAAAGGACCCCAACTTACCATATTCTCATTTATGTTTTGCACTTCTTTGGAGCCAAATTAATTACTTTTGAACACTGATCTGCAGTAACTATCATTATTTTAAATAATTTTCTCAATTTCTTTTATCTAATGCATTAGTAAGTATGGTTGTATTAAATTTATGAATGACTAAAGAGCTGCAACCAATTAACTAACTACAGTGAACATGTGATACAGTGGTACCTCGAGTTTTGAACAGCTCCCAACTCGAACAATTATGTAAGTGTATTAGTTTAAGTGCTTTTGTAAGTGTATTTTTAGGGGTCTGAAACTGACTAATCTAATTTACATTATTCCTTACGGGAACAAATTCTTTCGTGACGGCACTCAAACAGCCTTCTGGAACAAATTATGGCGAAACTCGAGGTACCACTGTATATTGAAAGTTTTGATTAACAGACCTAGTCCGCTGTATAGATGACACGACTGGACATACAAAGATATAAATAATGCAAGCATGCTTTGATCTATCTCTATCTCTCTCTCTCTCTCTTGCTCAGAGGTGGGAGGGAGACTGTACATGTATGTGTACCACAGGCAGGCAGCCTGGCTGTCTGGCTGGCCTGGCTGGCTGGCTGGCCTGGCTGGCTGGCCTGGCTGGCTGGCCTGGCTGGCTGGCCTGGCTGGCTGACCAGGCTGGCTGCTCTTCCTTCCCTGCCTCCCCCTGTCTGCACTTCTGTAGGTGGACACAAGAGACTTGTCTCTACCACCACAATGAAGATGGACAAGTCCTAGACAAAGCCTGGACCATACAAACTTGCAATTAACTGATGTTGGTTCATTTTATCAAATGTACAATCAGACTAACAGTCAATCGATATAGCAGATTTGGTCCTCTTCATGGCTATTTTAATCGGACATCCCATTAAATGTACATGTTGAGCCTTTGCCCAGCCATGTTATTTTTATGCTCGTTTTAGCTGATATCTGCTTTGTGGGGGGTCCATTTTATCAGACGTTTACTGTATCGACCAACACTGATTACCAGTGCAAATATTTAACAATAAATTATTTTAAATACAGTGGACCCTCGCTATTTGAACACTCCAAACTCGCCCTTTTATGTAAGTTTATTATTGTAAGTGCTTTTATAAGTGTATTTTTGGGGGTCTGAAATGGACTAATCTAATTTACATCATTCCTTATGGGAATAAATTCGTTTGGTAACAGCACTTGAACAGCATTCTGGAATGAAGAATGTTCAAATAGCGAGGGTCCACTGTAAGTAACTTTTCTCATTTTTAACTAAATGCATTCTTTGTTTATGGTTATTTAATGGCTGTAGAGTTCACATTTGTTTGGCAGAGAAAGGTCAAGAACAACAGATTTAATATTAACGATTTTCTTAAAGCTGAATTATTAATTTTTCATCTCGGTTAGCTTTCTCTACCAAATGCATTCATAATTTGTGTATGTTAATATTATGCAAATTAAGAGGCTCTCCCTCCCTCTGAGCCAGTCCAACTGCTGCCAGCCCCTAAAATGTACTCTACTGTATAATGTACTAGAGATCTCTTCTGTTTAATTACATGTACAACATGCAATGTTTAATACTAATTGTAATTGAAAAGGAGCAGTAATGAATGTAAACTAATGGATAAATATTCTTAGCTAAAATTATAAATGAGTTTAGATAAAATATTATGGCTTAGGAATGCATTTCTTATTATAACATGGGTTTCTATGGGAAAATGTGTTTAAAGTACCAAACATCTGACTTACAATGAAAGGGTGACCCCAAGAAAGAGGAAACATGTTTACCATCATTCATTCAATCACTCTCTTGCCAGAGTATGCTGACATTACAGTTCAGATGGCTCTCTAAACTACAACATTCCCACCCCTCCTTCATAATACAAGATCTGTAATTCCCACCTTCAAGACTCAAGTCTAGTTAATAAATTTCCTTGAATTCCTTCACACTCCAGCAGCATGTCAGTTCTGAAAAACTACTTGCCTCCACTCTTACCTAGTGTTTACATAAACCAGTAGAAATGTTTAAGTCCCTAGAACTTGAAACTTTCCCCTACCACTCCCTTCCTCCACCCCAAATTTATATACCTTTCTAATCATTCTGTTTTGCTCTATCCTCTCTAAGTGCCCAAACCATCTCAATGTTGCTTCCTCTGCCTTCTGAATTATACTTTTGGTAACCCAGCACATTCTTCTAATCTCCATGACTCACAAAATTCTTTACATAATATTCAGGCCAGATGTTGCCCTCAAACACATGCTCCAACCTCCTCTTTGATGCAACATCTCAACTCGTGCTTCGCACCCACATAACAATGTTGGTACTTTTATACTCTGGTACATTCTCCATTTTGCCTCCATGGATAAAATTCTTTGTGTTGTTGTCTTAATTCACCACAAACCTTTTTCCCCCCTCTTTTATTCTATAGTTTACCTTGCCCTTCAAAGACCCATCTGCTAACAAGTCCACTCCCAAATATTGAAATACAATGAAATTTCTCCATACTCCCTCCCTCCAATCTGATATTCAATCTTACATTACCTAGAGTTTTTGTTGCCCTCATCACTTGCTCTTACCTATGTTCACCCTTAATTTCTTTCTTTCGCATACTCTCCTCAACTACTCCAATAACCTTTGCAACTTCTATTCAAATTCTCCCAAAGAACTGCCATCAACTCTCACTTTATATATATCTAATTCGTTATCTGTTTAGTCCTGCACCTCTCTCCAGCCCCTAGTACAGTGGACCCCCGCTTAACGAACAAAATTCATTCAGAAGCCTGCTCAAGTGCCATTACGAGCGAATTTACTTCCTTAAGAAATAATGTCACGTAGGTTAGTCTATTTCAGACCCCCAAAAATACACTTCCACAAGCACTTACAATATTATACTTACATAACTGTATGATTTCCGGGGTGTTCGTTAGGCGGGGTCCACTGTATTTACTTTTATAAATATGTTAAGCAACCAGTGACATCACACCCTTATCTAAGACCTACTTTTACTGAAAATAATATCTCTAGCTCATTACTACTAATAATAATATAATCAGACTAAGCTGGTCTCTAGCTCATTCTCCTGCTAGCCTGCTGTCTAAGAGTGTTGCATATTCATCTAAAGATTAGTGAATGGAGGATTGAGCCTTCACTACTGCTTGAACTGAATGGCCTACATGGGTTTAATGAAAACAAAGATATAAGATTGATATTATTCCCTCTCATCTACATACCCAAACCTGAGCCTCATTATCTGCATAAACCTCTTTACTGCTTTCAGTAACCTATCATTTTATTCCATATATTTGAAATATCTGTCTCCTTGCTTTCCTGTTCATCCTATCATATCTTCTTTCTTTCAACAAACTGGCCATATCCCACGAAGCTGGGTGGCCTAAAAGAAAAACAAAAGTTTCTTTTTAACTTTAGTAATGTATACAGAAGGGGTTACTAGCCCCTTGCTCCTGGCATTTTTAGTGCCTCTTATGACATGCATGGCTTAAGGAGGAAGAATTCTGTTCCACTTTCCCATGGAGAATCCTATCATATACCTTTTCTAAATCTATAAATGTAACAAAAAAAAGCCTTATCTTTAGGTACTGCTCACTTACACAGTTCAATGTAAACACCTGATCCTTATGTGATAAAACCCCTAAGGATCATTCATTCCCATGATCAAGGTGACAGAGATGGTAGATTGGGAGGGTGGAGGTATTCAGGAGAGACTTTGGCATCTGACTCTCAAACCAGCACAATACCTAAGCAAATATTACACAGCTTGGAAGAAGACTAATAGTATTACAGAAGACTAATAGTATTACAGAATACTAATAGTATTACAGAGCTTGGAAGAAGACTAATAGTATTATACTAAGATTTGAGTGTGTGAGAAACAGTACATGAAAACTGATTAAACTAATACGGCATTGAATACAGTGGACCCCGGATTTTGTACTGCTTCAAACTCGAAAAATTATGTAAGTGTATTTTTGTAAGTGCATTTGTAAGTGTATTTTGGGGGTCTAAAAGGACTAATCTAATTTACATTATTCCTTATGGGAACAAATTCGTTCAGTAACGGCATTTAAAGTTCCTCAAAATATTCTCACCATCTACCAAATACCTCCAACTCCCCATCTACTAACTCCTCTAGGCTTTCTTAACCTGTTTATCTCACTCCAAAAAAATTTCTTATTCTCAGCAAAATTTTTGACAGTGCCTCTCCCACTCTATCATTTGATCTCCTTTTTCCTTTGCACTCTCTCACCACTCTCTTCACCTTTCTTTTACTCTCCATATACTCTGCCCTTCTTATATCACTTATATCACTTCTGCTTTGTAAAAACCTGTCATAACTACCTTTTTCTCCTTTATCACACCCTTTACCTCATCATTCCACCAATCACTCCTCTTTCCTCCTGCCCCACCCTCCTATAGTCAAAAACTTCTGCCCCACATTCTAATACTGCACTTTTAAAACTATCCCAACTCTCTTCAACCCCCACTACTCATACTTGCACTATCCCACCTTTCTGCCAATAGTTGCTTATATCTCACCTAACTTACTTCCTCCTCCCTTAGTTTATAAACTTTCACCTCTCTCTTACTTGCTGTTGGCATTTTCCTTTTGCCCCATCTACCTCTTACTCTAACTGTAGCTACAATATCCGGTTAGCCGGACTTGAGTCCTGAAATCAGAAGTACAATGCCTGCACTTTAAAGGAGGAGTTTGGGATACTGGCAGTTTGGAGGGACGTCTAGACTGTCGCATCTGAGCGCCTCTGCAAAGACAGTGATTATATATAGGTGATGGTGAAAGTGCTGAATGATGATGAAAATTTTTCTTTCTTTTGGGTCACCCTGCCTCGGTGGTCACCCTGCCTCGGTGGGAAGCGGCCGACGTGTTAAAAAGAACTTGCATATTGCAGATTATATCTAAAACTATTTTCATACTGTAGAGACCAGATATATGCAACTTGCACCTTCAACACTACAGATTGCATATACAATATGCATAAACTGCTTGATCTGTTAGCACAAAAGGACACTAGGAGAAGCATGAAGTCCAATATCTCAGAATGTGTCTTCATAGAAAACACTAACTGCCTTGCCACTGTATTTGAAATCTTTCCAGATCTTCTATTACGCAGTTCTCCACCAAACACCTCAGACTGAAAGAAGACATAAATGTGGCTTCTAACATCAGCCACTGCCACGTAGGAGACATCTGTAAGAAGAATGAAGCTGTGTTAAATACTGATACAAACTTCACAGCCTACAGGTTCTACTGCACTAAATAATAATAACAATAATAATAATAATAATAATATTATTAATAACAATAATAATAATAATATAATATTTTTTTATTAACACATCGGCCGATTCCCACCAAGGCAGGGTGGCCCGAAAAAGAAAAACTTTCATCATCATTCACTCCATCACTGTCTTGCCAGAGGGGTGCTTTACACTAGTTATAAAACTGCAACATTAACACCCCTCCTTCAGAGTGCAGACACTGTACAAGTATTAAAAACCATTTGTCTCCATTCACTCCTATCAAATACACTCACGCATGCCTGCTGGAAATCCAAGCCCCTCGCGCACAAAACCTCTTTTACCCCCTCCCTCCAACCTTTCCTAGGCCGACCCCTACCCCGCCTTCCCTCCCTACAGATTTATACACTCTCGAAGTCATTCTGTTTTGTTCCATTCTCTCAACATGTCCGAACCACCTCCAACCCCTCCTCAGCCCTCTGGATAATAGTTTTGGCAATCCGCACCTCCTCTAATTTCCAAACTCCAAATTCTCTGCATTATATTCAACCAAACATTGACCTCAGACATTTACATCTCCACTGCCTCGAGCCTTCCCTCGTTGCAACATTCATCACCCATGCTTCACACCCATATCAGAGTGTTGGTATAACTATACTCTCATACATTCCCTCTTTCTTCCATGGACAAAGTTCTTTGTCTCCACAGACTCCGAAGTGCACCACTCACCCTTTTCCCCTCATCAATTCTATGATTCAATTCATCCTTCATAGACCCATCTGCTGACATGTCCACTCCCAAATATCTGAATACATTCACCTCCTCCATACTCTCTCCCTCAAATCTGATATCCAATCTTTCGTCACCTAATCTTTTTGTTATCCTCACCACCTTATTCTTTCCTATATTCACTTTCAATTTTCTTCTTTTACATACCCTACCAAATTCATCCACCAACCTCTGCAACTTCTCTTCAGAATCCCCCAAAAAGCACAGTGTCATCAGCAAAAAGCAACTGTGACAACTCCCACTTTGTATTTGATTCTTTGACTTTTAACCCCACACCTCTTGCCAAGACCCTCACATTCACTTCTCTTACAACCCCATCTATAAATATATTGAACAACCACGGTGACATCACACATCCTTGTCTAAGGCCTACTTTTACTGGAAATAAGCTCCCTCTCTCCTACACACACTCTAACCTGAGCCTCACTATCCTCATAAAGCTCTTCACTGCTTTCAGTAACCTACCTCCTATTCCATACACCTGCAACATCTGCCACATTGCCTCCCTATCCACCCTATCATCGCCTTTTCCAAATCCATAAATGCCACGAAAACCTCTTTACCCTTATCTAAATACTGTTCACCTATATGTTTCACTGTAAACACTTGGTCTACGCACCCCCTACCTTTCCTAAAGCCCCTTGTTCATCTGCTATCCTACTCTCCGTCTTACTCTTAATTCTTTCAATAATAACTCTACCATACACTTTACCTGGTATACTCAACAGACTTATTCCCCTATAATTTTGCCCTCTTTTTTGTCCCCTTTGCCTATATACAAGGAACAATACACACTCTCTGCCAGTCCCTAGGTACCTTCCCTTTTCCATACATTTATTAAATAATAGCACCAACCTGCAGACTTGGTTCTTGCCAGCAGGGAATCGCTAATTAATAATCTTGAGGTTAATGATGAGCTTGGGGAAAGTGATCACAAATCACTCAGTTTTAATATATCATGGAATTACCCTAATAATGACAATCAAGTCTCTGTCCCTGACTTCCGCCTGGCTGATTTCATAGGACTGAAAAATTACCTGGGTGGGCTGAACTGGAATGACCTGACAGTGGGTCAGGTAGGTGGAGATTGCCAATATGATGTTTTCCAGAGAATAGTTCTAGCTGCTCAGACAACTTATGTTCCTAATAGGAAATCAGATCAAACAAAATGATCCTAAATGGATGAACAATAGATTAAAACATCTCATTGGTCAAAAGAGGCATATATGGCGAATCAAAGAGGAGAGGGGCAATTAGGTAATCAATATATTCAGTTAAAGAGAGAAATAAAAAGGGAATAAGAAAAAGCAAAAAGAGACTATGAGGTTAAAGTTGCAAGAGAATCGAAAACTAACCCAAAAGGATTTTCAGGTATACAGAAGTAAGATTAGGGACAAGATAGGCCCACTCAAAAGTTACTCAGGTCAGCTCACCGTCAGTGATAAGGAAATGTGTAGAATTTTTAACACTTACTTCCTCTCAGTTTTTACACAGGAAGATACTAGCGATATTCCAGAAATAATAAATTATGTAGACCAGGACGATAGTAAACTATGCACGATCAGGGTCTCAAGTGACATGGTCCTTAGACAAATAGATAAATTAAAACCTAACAAATCCCAGGCCCTGATGAACTGTATCAAGGGTTCTAAAGGAATGTAAAGGAGCTTACAAACCTATGGCTAATCTTTTCAACATATCACTGCAAACTGGCATGGTGCCAGATAAGTGGAAAATTGCAAATGTAATACCTATTTTCAAAGCAGGAGACATGTCCTTAGCTTCGAACTATAGACCAATAAGCCTAACCTCCATAGTGGGAAAATTTATGGAATCAATAATTGCCGAGGCAATTGGCCATCTTGAAAAGCATAAATTAATCAACGAATCTCAGCACGGTTTTACAAAGGGCGTTCCTGCCTTACAAATTTAATAACTTTTTCACTAAGGTATTTGAGGAGGTAGATCATGGTAATGAATATGATATTGTGTATATGGACTTCAGTAAGGCTTTTTGATAGAGTCCCCATCAGAGACTATTGAGGAAAATTAAGGCAAGGAATAGGAGGAGAAATTTTTTCCTGGATGAGGCATGGTTGAAAAAGGCAACAAGAGTTTGCAAAATAGGAAATCAAGTGGGAAGGCCAAGTGGGTTCCACAGGGGGCGATTGGGCCCCTTGTTGTTCAAATCTACATCGACATAGATGGGGAAAAAAGCACATAAGCAAGTTTCGTGACACCAAAATAGGCCCCAATTCATTCAAATGAGGACATTAGAGCACTCCCGGAAAATTTGAATAGACTGTGAGTGGTCAAAGAAGTGGCAGATGCAGTTAAATATAGATAAATGCAAAGTTCTAAATATTGGACAGGACAATAACCATGCACATATAAACTAAATAATGTAGAAACTTAATACTATTTTTTTTTTTTTTTATTAACACATCGGCCGATTCCCCAAGGCAGGTGGCCGAAAAAGAAAACTTTCATCATCATTCACTCCATCACTGTCTTGCCAGAAGGGTGCTTTACACTACAGTTATAAAACTGCAACATTAACACCCCTCCTTCAGAGTGCCGGCACTGTACTTCCCATCTCCAGAACTCAAGTCCGGCCTGCCGGTTTCCTGAATCCCTTCATAAATGTTACTTTGCTCACACTCCAACAGCACGTCAAGTATTAAAAACCATATGCCTCCATTCACTCCTATCAAATACGCTCACACATGCTTGTTGGAAGTCCAAGCCCCTCGCACACAAAACTTCCTTTACCCCTCCCTCCAACCTTTCCTAGGCCGACCCTACCCCGCCTTCCCTCCACTACAGATTTATACACTCTCGAAGTCACTCTGTCTCGTTCCATTCTCTCTACATGTCCAAACCACCTCAACAACCCCTCCTCAGCTCTCTGGACAATCGTTTTGGTAATCCCGCACCTCCTCCTAATTTCCAAACTCCGAATTCTCTGCATTATATTCACACCACACATTGACCTCAGACATGACATCTCCACTGCCTCCAGCCTTCTCCTCGTTGCAACATTCATCACCCATGCTTCACACCCATATAAGAGCGTTGGTATAACTATACTCTCATACATTCCCTCTTTACTTCCATGGACAAGGTTCTTTGTCTCCACAGACTCGAAGTGCTCCACTCACCCTTTTCCCCTCATCAATTCTATGATTCACCTCATCCTTCATAGACCCATCCGCCACATGTCCACTCCCAAATATCTGAATACATTCACCTCCTCCATACTCTCTCCCTCCAATCTGATATCCAATCTTTCGTCACCTATTCTTTTGTTATCCTCATCACCTTACTCTTTCCTATATTCACTTTCAATTTTCTTCTTTTACACACCCTACCAAATTCATCCACCAACCTCTGCAGCTTCTCTTCAGAATCTCCCAAAGCACAGTGTCATCAGCAAAAGCAACTGTGACAACTCCCACTTTGTATTTGCTTCTTTATCTTTTAGCCCAACACCTCTTGCCAAGACCCTCGCATTCACTTCTCTTACAACCCCATCTATAAATATATTGAACAACCACGGTGACATCACACATCCTTGTCTAAGGCCCACTTTTACTGGAAATAGTCCCCTTCCCTCCTACACACTCTAACCTGAGCCTCACTATCCTCATAAAAACTCTTCACTGCTTTCAGTAACCTTCCTCCTATTCCATACACCTGCAACATCTGCCACATTGCCCCCTATCTACCCTATCATACGCCTTTTCCAAATCCATAATTGCCACAAAAACATCTTTACCCTTATCCAAATACTGTTCACCTATATGTTTCACTGTAAACACTTGTTCTACACACCCCTACCTTTCCTAAAGCCCCCTTGTTCATCTGCTATCCTGCTTTCTGTTTTACTCTTAATTCTTTCAATAATAACTCTACCATACACTTTACCAGGTACACTCAACAGACTTATTCCCTATAATTTTTGCACTCTCTTTTGTCCCCTTTGCCTTTATACAAAGGAACAATACACGCTCTCTGCCAATCCCTAGGTACCTTACCTCTTCCATACATTTATTAAATAATAGCACCAACCACTCCAAAATTATATCCCCACCTGCTTTTAACATTTCTATCTTTATCCCATCAATCCCAGCTGCCTTACCCCTTTCATTCTACCCACTGCCTCACGAACTTCCCCTACACCCACAACTGGCTCTTCCACACTCCTACAAGATGTTATTCCTCCTTGCCCTACACACGAAATCACAGCTTCCCTGTCTTCATCAACATTTAACAAATCCTCAAAATATTCTCTCCATCTTCCCGATACCTCTAACTCTCCATTTAATAACTCTCCTCTCCTATTTTTAACTGTCAAATCCATTTGTTCTCTAGGCTTCCTTAACTTATTAATCTCATTCCAAAACTTTTTCTTATTTTCAACAAAATTTGCTGATAACATCTCACCCACTCTCTCATCTGCTCTCTTTTACATTGCTTCACCACTCTTTTAACCTCTCTTTTTCTCTCCATATACTCTTCCCTCCTTGCATCACTTCTACTTTGTAAAAACCTCTCATATGCTAACTTTTTCTCCCTTACTACTCTCTTTACATCATCATTCCACCAATCGCTCCTCTTCCCTCCCGCACCCACTCGCCTGTAACCACAAACTTCTGCTGAACACTCTAACACTACATTTTTAAATCTACCCCATACATTTTCGACCCCATTGCCTACACTCTCACTAGCCCATCTATCCTCCAATAGTTGTTTATATCTTACCCTAACTGCCTCCTCTTTTAGTTTATAAACCTTCACCTCTCTTTTACTTACTGATTCTATTTTCCTTGTATCCCATCTACTCGTACTAGTACGCGTAAATTCTAGCGGCTTCAAATTAAGCGGGAAACAGCTATTAGGCCTAGGGGTGAGAGAATGGGTCTGCGTGGTGAGTGTGCGCAGTAGGAAAAAAATCGGGCACCAGTGGTGCATTGTGGGAACACCATTTCAGTACACCTTGTCCACCATGCCTCGCATCAAGAAACACCTTACTCCTCGGCAAATTGGGACACTTTTGTTCCCCAGTGACAGTTCTATCAGTGATGGGGGTGTCAGTGAAGGTGACTTTCAAGGTTTTGAGGCGGTTGTGACCGAAACTAGTGACCATAATACCGGTATAAGTGAGGAAAACCCAGACGACCCACAGCCTTATACCTCTGGTGCTGTGGCGTCTTGTTCACGTTCAGTTGTACCAGAACGAAGGACGAAACTCCTATTTACTCATATCCCAGACTCAGATGTGAGCAATGGTGATGATAGTGATAGTGAATATGAACTCCAAGCTCTTCGAAATAGTTCCAGTAGCGAGAGTGAAGGGGAATATTCACCAGTGAAGCGTCAGTATATACTACGCTTCACGATGCACTCTGGTAGTGTGCCATATGCTCTTCCAAGGGTTAGGAGTACATCTCGGAGTACATCCCATGGGCGTACAACAGGAAGTGATAGTGAAAATGAAAATGATAGTGTTGCAATTGGGATGAGAAATGTGGATGCATCTGGTGGTGGTGGTGGTAGTGGTGGTGCCAGGCGCGAGGCACCAGCAGTGGACCATGCTGCCACCCACGCCGCTGAGTCAGCTCAACTACAACAAAGGCCACCTTCACCCACCCACCAACCCCACAACCACAACCTCCACTTCCACAACCACCTGTAAATATCCAGTACCCACCAGCAGACTGCACATGGGATTGGCAGGAAGCTGAGAATTTTATTCCCAATCCCCATAAGTTTGATGAAAGTCAAAGTGGAATACGCCCATCTTGTCTACTTGGGAACAATGCCACTGAACTGGAATGTTTCCAGTTATTCTTTGATGAACCCCTGATGGAAAATATTATCAGGGAAAGCAACAGATTCTTTGATTACACCATGTCAAACACAATTCTTTCACCAAAATCATGTCTACACCAGTGGAAGGAGACAACTGTGGCTGAGATGTATCTTTTCTTTGCCACAATAATGCTAATGCCACATGTGTATAAGCACCATGTCAAATCATACTGGTCGACAGACCGATTGATTGCAACACCAGCTTTCAGTGATATTATACCAGTGAATCGATTTGTGGTACTGTTACGTATGTTACATTTCTCAGACAAAACCAGGCCTGACAGAAACAACAGGTTATATAAGATTAGGAATGTGTTTCTGTATCTGAAAGAGAAATTCAATATGTATTTTTATCCCTTCAGGAAGCTTGTTATTGATGAGTCTTTGATTCTGTTCAAAGGTAGACTGTCATTCAAGCAGTATATACCAAGCAAAAGGAAACACTTTGGTATAAAGTTGTTTGTGCTTTGTGATTGCTACAGTGGTCTTGTATTGGATATTATTGTGTACACTAGAAGTAATACATTGAAAGATACCAGGAAGTTACTGGGTATCTCTGGTGATGTGGTTAGAACAATGATGGAACCATATCTTGGTAAGGGGCATATATTATATACTGGTAACTGGTACACAAGCCCCTCCCTCAGTGATTTTTTGCGAGTGAACATGACAGATGTGTGCGGAACAATGCGTGCAAATCGTAAGCATATGCCTAGGTTCGATGCAGGCACTGGTAGAGGTGAGGTGCAGGCGTTTGCTGCCAATGATATCATGGCATTTCGGTGGCATGACAAACAAGATGTCACACTGTTGTCATCAGTTCACTCTAATGAAATGGCAGACAGTGGCAGGCTGAATAGAGAGAGACCAATGAACCCATTCTAAAACCTGCAGCTGTGATGGATTACACCCTCAATATGCGTTCAGTGGACAAATGTGACATGCAGATTGGGTTTGCTGATTGTGTTCGAAAAAGTTATAAGTGGTACATAAAACTCTTTTTTCACATTCTGGACATTTCCATGCTCAATGCTTATAATATTTATAAGTTGAAGACCCCAAACAAACCACCATATGGCGAATTTTGTTTGTCTGTCATCAGACAAATAATCACCAAGTACCAAGGAACACCACCAGCAATAGAAAACTGCCCACGAAATTACCATCAACTACCCTCTCGTCTGAGGCCTGGTGAACACTTCCTAATGAAACTGCCTGCTACTGCTTGCAAGAAAAAGGCTCAGAAGAGGTGTTATGTCTGTGCACATACAAAAAGATGTCCACAGCAACGCAGAGACACTCGTTTTATGTGTGAAGAATGTGAAACACCACTGTGCATGTCACCATGTTTCAAAGACTTCCACAGGCTGAAGAACTTCTAGGAACATGTGCAGTGACTCTATATGTGTATATATATGATTGAACAATAGTAATAAACAATATTTTACATTGTACATTTTTGTAAATATGCTTTGTAAACAAAATAATGAGAACAAACTTTATGCCGTTATTGTGTAATATTCAACAAGTGAATATTTGAAAAACAGCACTTATATTGGTCTCACAGGCCATAAAAGTTATTTGGAAAAAAAAAATTAAAAACGATAAGAAAACAACTCGAAAAAAATAAATAACAGTTTACCGGCCGACTGGCAGTCAGCGATGTTGCCATAAGCCGTTCAAGTTCTGTCAACTTTAAGCCTCCATATCTCCGTAAGTATTAATCGCAAAATTTTTTTGTTTAGCCTATTAGATTTAGAAAAAAAAAACTATCATTTCATAAGAAAAAATAATTTTTTTTTCCGAATATTTTTCGACCCTGAGAACATGTTTCCGAGAAGGCCTGTCAACCCCCAAAGGGTTAAAGTGTTGGCAGGTACAGGTTCCTGCACCAGCACCTTCTCTCCTGGATTGAAGGAGCAAAACTTTGCATTTCTGTCACCTGGAGTTTACCTGGAGAGAATTCCAGGGGTCAACGCCCCCGCGGCCCGGTCTGTGACCAGGCCTCATGTTGGACCAGAGCCTGATCAACCATGCTGTTAATGCTGGCCTCACGCAGTCCAACGTACGAACCACAGCCCATGCCCATGCACTCCGCCCCAGGCCCTGACTCATGGAACTCAGTGTTCATCAAGAACTGCAAGAAGCCCCTATCACATGCTTTTAACATCCTATGGAGAGGGAGCATGGACACTGGGGTCGTCCCGCAGTTACTAAAACAACAGACATAGCCCCACTCCACAAAGGCGGCAGTAAAGCAATAGCAAAGAACTACAGACCAATAGCGCTAACGTCCCATATCATAAAAATCTTTGAAAGGGTCCTAAGAAGCAAGATCGCCACTCATCTAGACAACCATCAGTTACACAACCCAGGGCAGCATGGGTTTAGAGCAGGTCGCTCCTGTCTGTCCCAACTACTGGACCACTACGACAAGGTACTGGATGCTCTAGAAGACAAACAGAATGCAGATGTTATATACACAGACTTTGCAAAAGCCTTTGATAAGTGTGACAATGGTGTGATAGCACACAAAATGCGTGATAAAGGAATAACAGGAAAAGTTGGTAGATGGATCTATAATTTCTTAACAAGTAGAACACAAAGAGTAGTAGTCAACAGAGTAAAGTCTGAGGCGGCTACGGTGAAAAGCTCTTTTCCACAAGGCACAGTACTCGCTCCCATCCTGTTCCTTATCCTCATATCAGACATAGACAGGGATATCAGACTCAGTGCCGTGTCTTCCTTTGCAGATGACACCCGAATCTGCATGACAGTGTCCACCATTGAAGACACTGAAAGACTCCAAGCAGACATCAACCAAATCTTTAAATGGGCTGCAGAAAACAATATGAAGTTCAATGATGAGAAGTTTCAATTACTCCGATATGGAAAACGTAAGGAAATTAAAATCTCATCGGAGTATAAAACAAATTCCAACCACACAATAGAGTGTAACTAACGTTAAAGACCTGGGAGTGATCATGACAGATGATCTCACCTTCAAGGACCATAACACTGTAGCAATAGCATCTGCCAGAAAAATGACAGGATGGATAATGAGAACCTTCAAAATCAGGGATGCCAAGCCTATGTTGACACTTTTCAGGTCGCTTGTTCTATCTAGGCTGGAATATTGCAGCACACTAACTGCATCTTTCAAGGCAGGTGAAATTGCTGACCTAGAAAATGTTCAGAGAACCGTCACGGCACGCATAACTGCAATAAACCACCTCAATTACTGGAAACGCTTGAAGTTCCTAAACCTGTACTCCCTGGAATGCAGGCGGGAGAGATACATTATTATATACACTTGGAAAATCCTAGAGGGATTAGTACCAAACTTGCACACGAGTGTCACTCCCTACGAAAGCAAAAGACTCGGCAGACGATGTAGCATCCCCCAATGAAAAGCAGGGGTGCCACTAGCACCTTGAGAGACAACACAATAAGTGTCAGAGGCCCAAGACTGTTCAACTGCCTCCCAGCATACATAAGGGGGATTACCACATCTTGCCATATTTTTGGCCAGTAAAACTCTTTCAATATTCTATACAGAGTTTTTGTAATTCCTAAATGACCTCCTAAAGAGGAATTTTGGGCTATGTTCAAAATTTGTGACCTAAATTTCTTAGGCACTACCACTCTATCTGATTTTGCGCCTTCCCCTACCTCCTTACCAGTCTCTGTGCAGAGCAGTAGGTTGTGTTTAATTTTATATTTGACTGGGTGAGCTGAGTGGGATTCACCCATGGCTGCCTGAAAAGTGAAATTTAAATTAAGGAAGGATCTCTTCGCTGTTCTTCCCGAATGGACGGTCCCTCAGGCATGGAAACAGTGATTTCTGGCAGTCAAAATCAAATCAAATCAAATAAAAATAAAAATGTTTGTTTCCTTGTTAAGCTTACAATGTGTGGTTTACACGTTATAAAATATTAATTACAAAGAAGGCCACTAGCATGCCTAGGCATTTCGGGCAGACTAATACTAATTCTTACTCTATATTGATATAGGTTAAGACGCAGTACATTTCAACATACATTATTAGATAGTACATTATTAGGTAGTACAAATCATATACAGTGGACCCTCGGTTAACGAAATTAATCTGGTCCAGGAGCTATTACTTAATCTGAATCTTTCGTAATCTGAACCCTTATTTCCCATAAGAAATAATGTAAATACAATTAATTCGTTCCACAAAAAAATAATCACTCAAAAAAAAAACTAACATTTACTTACCTTTATTGAAGAGTTGCAGGCATCTGGAAGGTAGAGTTTCTGACAGGGGCAGGGTGTTAATGGTTGGAAGGGAAATCCCCCTCCAAAAGGACTTCAGGTAACAAGTCCCTCTCTGGGGTTACTTCCCTTCTTGGTCTTTTAATGCCACTAGGACCAGCTTGAGAGTCACTAGACCCCTGCCTGGTGAAGTAACTGTCCACAGTCCTCTGTTTCTGGCGACTCTTCAACACTTTTCTGAAGTACAACATGGCTCTGTCACTGAAGTGGTTGCACAGAAGGCTCATTTCAGTTTGCTCAGGGTGGTATCTTTCAACAAATGTCTGCAACTCATTCCACTTTGTACACATCTCCTTAAGCACTGAAGAATATACCTCCTTATCTCTCTCTCTCTCCTCCTGTGAAGCAATAACCTCAGCTGTGGTCTGTTGCTGTTCCAGATGAAGGTCTTGCAGCTCTTCAGTTGTTAGCTCTACCCTGTGCTCCTCCACCAACTCTTCCACATCTTCACCACTCACCTCCAACCCCAGGCTGTTCCCCAATTCCACAATATCTTCCACAACATTTGAGGCAGTAGACAGTGATAAAGAATATGATATAGTTTACTTGGATTTCAGTAAGGCCTTCGATAGAGTACCTCACAAGAGACTCTTAAGAAAGGTGGCAGCTCATGGTATAGGAGGTAAAGTTCTAGCATGGATAGAGGCATGGCTTACCAATAGAAAGCAGAGAGTTTCCATTAATGGGGTCAAATCTGAATGGGGATTAGTCACTAGTGGCGTTCCACAAGGATCAGTTTTAGGCCCATTGTTGTTCATAATTTACATAAATGACCTTGATGAAGGAATTGCAAGTGACATGAGTAAATTTGCTGATGATACAAAAATAGGCCGTATGATTCATTCTGAGGAGGATACCAGTGAACTCCAGGAGGATTTGGACAAATTAATGTCTTGGTCTGAAAAGTGGCAGATGAAGTTCAATGTGGACAAGTGTAAGGTACTAGTCCTTGGTAATGAAAATATCCCTCGAATTTATAAACTAGGTGAAGTAGAGCTTGATCATACAGAGTGTGAAAAAGACTTGGGAGTCATGGTAAGCAGGAATCTAAAGCCAAGACAACAGTGCCTAAGTGTCCAATAAGGCTAACAGATTACTAGGATTTATTTCGAGAAGTATAAGCAACAGAAGTCCAAAAGTTATTTTACAGCTCTATACATCACTAGTGAGACCTCATTTGGATTATGCAGCTCAGTTTTGGTCTCCTTACTACAGGATGGATATAGATTCATTGGAGAACATACAAAGAAGAATGACTAAAATGATTTACAGTATAAGAAATCTCCCTTATGAAGATAGACTTAGAGCGTTGAATCTCCACTCTCTGGAGAGACGTAGAATGAGGGGAGATATCATCGAGGTGTACAAGTGGATGATGGGCATAAACAAAGGAGATATTAATAAAATACTGAGGATATCGAACCAAGTAAGAACCAGAAATAACGGATTTAAATTGGATAAATTTAGATTTAGAAAGGACATAGGCAAGTACAGTGGACCCCCGAGTATCGTAATTAATCCGTTCCAGGAGCTAGTACTTAACACGAAGTTTACAAAATTCGAACCATTATTTCCCATAAGAAATAATGTAAATACAATTAATCCGTTCCACAAAAAAAAATTCACATACTAAATTAAAAACAATATATATATATATATACATTTACTTACCTTTATTGAAGAGTTGCAGGCATCTGGAAGGTAGAGTTGCTGATAGGGGCAGGGAGTTAGTGGTTGGAAGGGAAATCCCCCTCCAAAAGGACTTCAGGTAACAAGTCCCTCTCTGGGGTTACTTCCCTTCTTGGTCTTTTAATGCCACTAGGACCAGCTTGAGAGTCACCAGACCCCTGCCTGGTAAAGTAACTGTCCAGAGTCCTCTGTTTCTGGCGACCCTTCAACACTTTCCTGAAGTGCGACATGGCTCTGTCACTGAAGTGGCTGCACAGAAAGCTCATTTCAGCTTGCTCAGGGTGGTGTCTTTCAACAAATGTCTGCAACTCATTCCACTTTGTACACATCTCCTTAAGCACTGAAGAGGGCACCTCCTTCTGTCTCTCACCCTCCTCCTTTGAAGCAATAACCTCAGTTGTGGTCTGTTGCTGTTCCAGATGAAGCTCTTGCAGCTCTTCAGTTGTTAGCTCTACCCTGTGGGCCTCCACCAACTCTTCCACATCCTCACCACTCACCACTCACCTCCAACCCCAGGCTGTTCCCCAATGCCACAATAGAGTCCACAACAGGGACAGGGTCAAGGTCAGGGTCAGCCTCAAATCCTTCAAAATCCCTCTGTTGGACACAACCTGGCCACAATGGTCTCCAAGCAGAGTTCAAAGTCCTGGAAGTCACTCCCTCCCAAGCCTTACCTATAAGGCGTATGCAATGCACAATGTTGAAGTGATCTTTCCAGAACTCTTAGGGTCAACTCAGTGTCCGAGGTCACTTCAAAGCACTTTTCAAACAGTGCTTTGGTGTACAGTTTCTTGAAGTTGGAAATGACCTGCTGGTCCATGGGCTGGAGGGAGGAGTGGTGTTAGGAGGCAAGAATTTCACTCTGATGAAATTAAACTTGTCAGACAAACACTCTTGCAAGTTGTGAGGGTGAGCAGGAGCATTGTCCAGTATCAGGAGGCACTTGAGTGGCAATTTCTTTTCCAAGAGGTATTTCTTCACAGTAGGGCCAAACACTCCAGTCACCCATTCCTTGAAAATCTCCGTAGTGACCCATGCCTTGGTGTTAGCCTTCCAATGCACACACAAATAATTCTTGTCAACACTGTGATTCTTGAAGGGTCTGGGATTTTCATAGTGATACACCAGTAAAGGCTTCACTTTAAAATTCCCACTAGCATTAGAACAAAACATGAGAGTTAGCCTGTCTTTCATAGGCTTGTGTCCTGGCTGTGCCTTTTCCTCCTGAGTAATGTAGGTCTTGTTGGGCATTTTCTTCCAAAACAGGCCTGTTTCATCACAGTTAAACACTTGTTGGGGGAGGAATTGTTCAGCCTCTATGAACCCCTGGAATTCATGCACAAATTTTTCAGCTGCACGTTTGTCTGAGCTGGCTGCCTCACCATGTCTCACAACACTGTGTATGCCACTACGTTTCTTAAACCTGTCAAACCAGCCTTGCTGGCTTTAAAATCACTTGCCTCACCACTGGTTGCAGGCATTGTCTTGACAAGATCTGCGTGCAACTTCCTTGCCTTTTCACAAATTATCGCCATGGAAATACTATCACCCGCTCTGTTTTTTATGGATCCACACCAACAACAACTTCTCAACCTCATCCACTGTTTTCGATCTATTTTCGTTAACATATCAACCCCTTTTGCAACATTAGCTTCCTTGATCTCATTTCTTTGCCAGGATAGAGCTGATAGTAGATGGGGTTTTGTTGTACATCCTGGCAAGATCACTCAGACGTACGCCACTCTCATATTTTCTATAATCTCTTTCTTCAGTTCGATGTTGTTCCTCACTTTCTTTACCATCAGGGGTGCCACTAGGAAGCTTCTTTGGACCCATGGTGACTTATTTCCACAGTGACAATCACTAAAGCACCAAAAACACCAAATGTAGTGTGAATGTTTGAAAAGCGCGCTAGGTAATGTTCTCTCAATGGTAAACAACGCTCACTGGCGGCGTCTGGTCCCGCGCAGGCGCGGAGCAGGCGGACAGGTCTAATACGTTACAAAACACGAGCCATTTACGATTCTCGAAATCGAAAAAGCTTACGAAACACGATGTTTACGAAATAAGAACCTTACGAAACTCGGGGGTCCACTGTACTGGTTTTCGAACAGAGTTGTAGATGCGTGGAACAATCTTCTGAGTACTGTGATAGAGGCTAGGACCTTGGGTGGCTTTAAAAAGAGATTGGACAAATATATGAGTGGGAGGGGCTGGGTTTGATTGGTGTCGTGAGTACGGGAATAAATTCTTAGGTAGTGGTGGTTTTGATATGGACCTGCCTTGTATGGGCCAGTAGGCCTTCTGCAGTGTTCCTCCATTTTATGTTCTTATGTTCTTACAACATGTTCCACAACAGGCACAGGGTCGTCAGGGTCAGCCTCAAATCCTTCAAAATCCCTCTTTTCAACACAATCCACAATGGTCTCAAGCAGAGTTCAGTCCTCAAGTCACTTCCTCCCAAGCCTTACCTATAAGGCCTTGAATGCACGATATTGAGGTGTTCTTTCCAGAACTCTCTTGGGTCAATTCAGAGTCATTGGTCATATTAAAGCACCTCTGAAACAGTGCTTTGGTGTACAGTTTCTTGAAGTTGGAAATGACCTGCTGGTCCATGGCCTGGATGAGAGGAGTGGTGTTAGGAGGCAAGAACTCACTCTGATGAAATTTAAGTTGTCAGGCAACAACTCTTGCAAGTTGTGAGGATGAGCAGGAGCATTGTCCAGTACCAGGAGGCACTTGAGTGGCAATTTCTTTTCCAGGAGGTATTCACACTAGGGCCAAACACTCTAGTCAACCATTCCTTGAAAATCTCCGTGTGACCCATGCCTTGGTGTTAGCTTTCCAATGCACACACAATTTATTCTTGTCAACACTGTGTTTCCGAAGGGTCTGGAATTTTCTGCGTGATGCACCAGTAAAGGCTTCACTTTAAAATCACCACTAGCATTGGCACACTCATAAGAGTTGGCCTGTCTTTCATAGGCTTGTGTCCTGGCTGTGCCTTTTCCTCCTGAGTAATGTGGTCCTGTTGGGCATTTTCTTCCAAAACAGGCCTGTTTCATCACAATTAAACACTTTGTTGGAGGAGGAATGTTCAGCCTCTACGAACCCCTGAATTCGTGCACAAATTTTTCAGCTGCACGTTTGTCTGAGCTGGCTGCCTCACCATGCCTCACAACATTGTGTATGCCACTACGTTTCTTAACCCTTAAACTGTCCAACGTAGATTACGTTCGCGTCTACTGCCCCGAACGTGATCTCGTTTTTTCAAATGCTTTTAACCTTGCCCGATAAGCCTGAGTTGCCTAGAGATTAAGAGAATGGGTCTGTGCACTCATTGTGTGCAGTATTGCAACATGTGGGAATGACAAACAAAATGCACTCTTCATTTTAAAGAAAAAGAACAATTTATTTTTCTCAAAATAGTTGGTCAGCTATGCACGTGAACGTATATCTACGTTTGGACAGTTTAAGGGTTAAACTTCTCAAACCAGCCTTTGCTGGTTTTAAAATCCTCTCCTCACCACTGGTTCCAGGCATTGTCTTCACAAGATCTCCGTGCAACTTCCTTGCCTTTTCACAAATTTCGCCATGAAATTATCACCCGCTCTCTGTTTTTCATGGATCCACACCAACAACTTCTCAACCTCATCCACTGTTTTCGATCTTTGTTTCGTTAACAAATTAACCCCTTTTGCAACATTAGCTTCCTTGATCTCATTTCTCTGTGCCAGGATAGTGCCGATAGTAGATGGAGTTTTCTTGTACATCCTGGCAAGATCATTCAGACATACACCACTCTCATATTTTTCTATGATTTCCTTTCAGTTCGATGGTGTTCCTCACTCTCTTTACCACAGGGTGCCACTAGGAAGCTTCTTTGGACCCATGGTGACTTATTTCCAGTGACAATAACTAAACCACCAAAAAAGACACCAAATATATCGTGAATCTTTGAAAGAGCACGCTAGGTAATGTTCTCTCAATGGTAAACAAACGCTTCACTGGCGTCCTGCGGCGGGAGCAAGGGGGCCCTCAATACCTTTTTGGTAACCGAGGAATTTTTTTAACCATTCGAAAAAACCTTTGGTTTCAAACTTTCTTAACGGAATTTGAAGGGGTCTACTTAATAATTTACAAATGGTAGATTTAGTGATGGGATTGGTTTGTCTTGGCATGATACACTGTTTCTATTTAAAACCCCGGAGTAGGAAGGTTGGTCTGGGACTTTTCACTAAATTTACAAGGCTATGGCCAGTTTTCGTAAAAATGTCTAGCCCTAGATCTGAGTTGTCCAAGGATGGATCAGTATTCTCAACAGACATCCCTTGAGATTTTGCCCAAGTTATGGTACTTGGAGATGAATTAGTCACTATAGGTTCTGGATATTTTGTCGCATTAAGAATAAACATAACATGGCATCTTTCGTAGGGAATCCTCAGAAACACCTACAGTCCAAGTATCCTGTATAATATTTACTCTGCCATGTATTTTATGTAAAGGGATAGAAAATGCAGCTCTCCCAAAAGCTTCAAGAGCACGGAGGGTGGGAGACTCCTTCTTTATAAGAGAACAATAAGTTCTGGTATCCTAAAAGTTGTTACTGCTTCTTTTTTTTCATTCTCCTGAAGGGAGAAGTGGCATTACTGTAGTATGGGGCCATACCCACACTACTTCTTTCTGGTTCATCTCATAAGGGAGTCTACCTGAGAGAATTCCAGGGTCAACGCCCCACGGCCCGGTCGGACCAGGCCCCCTGTTGGACCAGGCCCGATAAAGGCTGTTCTGATGGCCGCCGCGTCCCAAAGTAAAACCCCACCTGGCGGGCAGGCCCTTTTGGTGCCTGTCCATCCGTGAAGACAGCCAGGGGTTTGTTGGGAATCCCCTTTTGAGCTGGGGGGCAATTGAACAATCTTGGGCCCCCACACTTATTTGTTGTCCCCCAACGTGCTATGGTACCCCTGTTTTCATTGGGGGGTGTTATGCCCGCCCATCTTTTTTTTGTAGGGGGGTGATTTTGTGATTTTGGGGAAAACCCCGGAATTTTTTGGTATATAACAATTTTCTCTCCCCCCCGTTTAGGGGGTAAGGTTTTGAAATTTGCGTTTAAATTGGGTGGTTTATCGATTATCGGCTGATTCTCCACTTTTCAAGGTCAGTTTCATTTTAAAGGTGATTTTAACAATATTCCATGATAAACAAGGGGTTGTAAAGTTAACATGGGCTTTGCATCCCCGGTTTTGAAGGGTTTATTATCCCCCTTTTATTTTTCTGAATCGATTGCTACGGGTTTAGGTTGAAGGGAGATCCTCTACATGTCCCCCAGGGCTTTTACTTGTTTTTTGATCTATTTGGGGGTTGGGAAAATTTTTTGTATAGGATTTTAATTTCCCCCCTTTTTGTTGTTAGTTTTTACATAGTGTTAGATGGACACGGGGAACATCGAGGATGATCTGTGTCTAGTGTTATGGTCATGTGTCCTGTTAAAATTGGTAAGGAGAAGTTTGAGTGGTGGGTTAATATTTGCATAGAGTGTTCTATGTATGTAGTAGGCACAGTAAAAAGTATGAATGTCTTGTATGGTGAGTAAGTTTAGATTTTTGAAAATTGGTAGAGTATGTTGTCTGGAGTGTGAATGTGTTATCATTCTAACTGCTGCCTTTTGTTGTGTTATTAGTGGTCTGAGATTAGTTATTGATGTAGAGCCCCATGCGCAGATTCCATAGGTGAGGTAGGGGTAAATGAGTGAGTGATATAGGGTAAGGAGAGCTGGTTGTGGAACATAGTACCGTATCTTGGATAGTATTCCCACTGTCCTTGAGACTTTCTTGGAAATTTGTTGTATATGTGTATGAAATTTGAGGCCACTGTCAAGATGGATTCCTAAGAATTTTCCCTCTGTGAGTTTTGTGATAGGGGACCCGTTTATCATTATGTTAAGTGGTGCGTTTGTAGCTCTGTTCCCAAACTGGATAAAATAGGTTTTATCAATATTGAGAGTAAGTTTGTTGGTCATCATCCAGGTAGATATTTTCTGCAATTCAGTATTTACAGTGTTGGCTAGTATGTCTGGGCTTGGGTGCGAGATAACGTATGTAGTGTCATCTGCAAATAGTATGGGTTTGAGTAGTTGAGATGCATTTGGTAGGTCGTTAATGTAAATGAGAAAGAGAAGTGGGCCAAGAACACTTCCCTGTGGGACACCTACTGTAATAGTTTGCGCGGTAGAGCTAGCTCCATTTGTGTACACATATTGGTTTCTGTTGCTAAGGTATGATTTTAGGTAGTTGAGGGAGTGCCCTCTTATACCATAGTGTGATAATTTTAGGTGTAACAGATCATGGTCAACTGTATCAAAGGCTTTACGTAAATCAATGAAGATTCCCACTGGGATTTCTTTTTTCTCAAGAGCGGTGTAAATTATTTCTAATATGTGTATAATGGCATCATTTGTATTTTTATTAGGCCTGAATCCAAATTGACAGTGGTTGAGTACGTTGTTGGAGGTGAGGTAGGAATATATTTGTCTATGAATTAATTTTTCAAAGATTTTGAGAGAAGGGGTGTTAGATATCGGCCTGTAGTTATTCAGGTCTGTTTGATCTCCTCCTTTATGTATGGGGGTGACCCTCGCTATTTTGAGTATTGATGGGAAGGTAGAGGATTCGATGGATTTGTTAAAAAGTGTTGCAATAATTGGTGAGAGAACTTGAGAGGGTTTTTTGTATATAAAAGGTGGTAAGTTATTTAGGTCACCTGCTTTGTTTTTTAATGTGTTGATTATAAGTGAAACTTCTATTGGGTTGGTCGGGGCTAGGAATAGTGTGTTCGGATAGGTGCCAGTGAGATAGTCGTTAGGTGGAGTGTTTGAACTTGGGATTTTGCTTGCCAGCTTTTTTCCTATGGTGGAGAAGAAATCATTGAGTTTGTTTGCTGTTTCAATAGGTGGGAGTAGGGGTTCATCTGGTTTTGTTAGCTTGATTGTTCTGTTTGTGGATATCTTTTTAGTTCCTAGAATTTCAGATAGGGTTTTCCAGGTCTTTTTTATATCACCTTTTAAGTTATGTAATCTGTTCTCATAGTACAATTTTTTTGACCTTCTTATCAGACTCGTTAGGTTTGATGAGTAACGTTTTGTTTGTTCTCTTGTTATTTGACCCATTCTGTACTGCTTTTCATATAGGTGCTTTGTATTAATGGATTTGAGTATGCTGGGGGTTAGCCAGAGACTATTTAATCTTTTAGCTGTGATTTGTTTAGTTTTTTTGGGGCAATGCTTATTATAGAGGTATTGGGTCTTTTTAAGAAAATTATTAATACATAAGTCAGTATCTGTGAAGTTGTCTATTTCTGTTTGCCAGTCAGTATTTGTCATAGCTGGTATGAAGTTATTTATAGCTGTCTCATTATGTAGTCTGAAGGTAACTTTAGTAGTCTCTAGTGGTATTTTTCCGAGGTTGGTTATGAGAAAGGTTGGGTAGTGGTCTGTGGTATTGTCTGTGATTATGCCTGATTTTAATGGGGATATAGTGTTAGTCCAGATATGGTCTAATAGAGAGGCACAGGTCTCAGAGATTCTTGTAGGTTTTGTTATTGTCGGGAGCAGCAAGCAGTTGCTCAGATACGACAGTTTAGAATAGTCCCTCCAAACTGTCAATATCCCAGACTCCTCCTTTAACCCTTTGGGGGTCCAAGGGGTCTTTCTGAAACTCGTTCTCAGGGTCCACGAATTTCAAAAAAAAAAAAAAAAATTATTTTTTCTTATGAAATGATAGAGAATCTTTTTCCGATCCTAACGCCACAAAAATTATGAAATTTGATCGAAAACTAACGAAATTATGCTTTCGCGAAGTTAGCGGTATCCATGACATTTACGCATTGGAGATTTCGCCCACTTTGAGCCCTATTTTCGGCAAATTCCAATGTTTCAGTCTACTAAAATTATAGCTATTTTGCTAGAACTCCATTTCTTCTATCGATTGAGTACAAGAAACCACCTATTTACCAATTTCAACTACCCAAAATAGTGGTCAGAAAATGGCAATTTGGCCAATTTCTCACAAATTTCAAACGATACCAATTTCAAAATAGGGTCCATAATAAACAAGGCAGACATTCCTGGCACTAAAATAACATCTTCTCTGTTCATTAGTCACGTCTACAGGCCCCTCTTACATTACTTTTGCTTTCCATTTTGAATTTTTATTCTCACAAAAAATAGAAGATTTACTGTTATGTATACAACTGCATCATTGTAAAAATGGTATAAATAATATCAGCGCACTTGTGCAAGAATATTAGACTCTCCAGTTGATGTGTATTGGACGCATGGTGTGATTTGTTTACTCTTGAACATCGGCCAAAATCGAACATTTTCGCTATTTTGCGCTCAGTTTCAAGGTACTTGTCATCGTGAAACCAGTCAAAATTATCTTTATTTCTGTAATGTATCATCTATTCTATAAAATGAGACTAAGAAAACGAGAATACAAGCATAAATACCATATGAAAATAGACTGCAAAGTCGCTGTTTTAAACCAAAAACACGGTCAGAGTTTTTTTTTCCTCATTATGCACTGTGTGGTGCAGGAATTTTTTTATACTGCGCACACTGACCGCACAGACCCATTCTATCACATCTAGGCCTAACAGCCTGTTTCTGCTTGATTTGAGGGTGCTAGAATTTAGGCGTACTAGTACGTCAATAACCCCAGGGCGTAAGACGTACTAGTACAACCAAAACTCTGAAAGGGTTAAAGTGCAGGCATTGTACTTCCCATTTCCAGGACTCAAGTCCAGCTAAATCTATAATAACAGGTTTCCCTGATTTTTTTTTTTTCATCAAGTCGGCCGTCTCCCACCAAGGCAGGGTGATCCAAAACGAAAGAAAATCCCCAAAAAAAGAAAATACTTTCATCATCATTCAACACTTTCACCTCACTCATACATAATCACTGTCTTTGCAGAGGCGCTCAGATACGACAGCTGAGAATAGTCCCTCCCAGCTGTCACTATCCCAGACCCCTCCTTTAAAGTGCAGGCATTGTACTTCCCATTTCCAGGACTCAAGTCCAACTAAATCAATTAACTGGTTTCCCTGAATCCCTTCACAAAATGTTACCCTGCTCACACTCCAACAGCTCGTCAGGTCCCAAAAACCATTCGTCTCCATTCACTCCTATCTAACACGCTCACACATGCTTGCTGGAAGTCCAAGCCCCTCGCCCACAAAAACTCCTTTACCCCCTCCCTCCAACCTTTTCTAGGACGACCCCTACCCTGCCTTCCTTCCCCTACAGATTTATACACTCTCCAAGTCATTCTACTTTGATCCATTCTCTCTAAATGACCAAACCACCTCAACAACTTCTCTTCAGCCCTCTGACAAATACTTTTATTAACTCCACACCTTCTCCTAATTTCCACATTCCGAATTTTCTGCATAATATTTACACTACACATTGCCCTTAGACAGGACATCTCCACTGCCTCCAGCCTCCTCCTCGCTGCAGCATTTGCAACCCATGCTTCACACCCATATAAGAGTGTTGGTACCACTATACTTTCTTACATTCCCTTCTTTGCCTCCATGGATAACGTTTTTTGTCTCCACAGATACCTCAACGCACCACTCACCTTTTTTCCTTCATCAATTCTATGGTTAACCTCATCCTTCATAAACCCATCCACTGACACGTCAACTCCCAAATATCTGAAAACATTTACTTCTTCCATAATCCCTCTCTCCAATGTGATATCCAATTTTTCTTTATTTAAATCGTTTGATACCCTCATCACCTTACTCTTATACATAAACGTGTACATGTATGTGTAGTGTGACCGACAATGTGTTAAGTAAAAAGACACAAGTGCAACTAATGTGACATTTTACTGTGGCAACGTTTCGCTCTCCAGGAGCTTTATCAACAGCTTGACAAAGCTCCTGGTGACTGGTGAGCGAAACGTTGCCACAATAAAATGCCACATTAGTTGCATTTGTGTCCTTTTACTTAACAATCTGAATGATGACCATCAAACACACACTTAGCATTAATAAGACCATATACAGTACATAATGATGATGATAATAATACAGTCATCCCTTGGTTTTCGATTGTCTCAGTTTTCACCGATTTTGGTTTTCGATCACTCTTTTTGTGGAAAAATTGTCTCAGTTTTCGTCGATGGTACGGAACCTGTACACCAGTTCCATACACATACAAAGGCCGTAGGCACGCCACCCACGCACCTCCCACGCACATTGTCACGCAGTCTAGCATTGTTTATGCTTGAGTGAACATCACCCCAGGAGTTCCTACAAAACATTTACGTATTAACAATTCATTGTTTTTGGCCCTTGATTATTGTGTGTGACTACTAAATAAGCTACCATGGGCCCAAAGAAAGCTCCTAGTGCCAGTCCTTTGGTAAAGAAAGTGAGAAACACGATGGAGTTTAACCCTTGGGGGTCCAAGGGGGGTCTCTGAAACTCGTTCTCAGGGTCCACGAATTTAAAAAAAAAAAATATTTTTTCTTATGGAATGATAGAGAATCTTTTTCCGATCATAACGCCACAAAAATTAGGAAATTTGATCGAAAACTAACGGAATTATGCTTTCGCGAAGTTAGCGGTAGCCATGACACTTACGCATCCGCGATTTCGCCCACTTTGAGCCCTATTTTCGGCACATTCCAATGTTTTAGTCTACTAAAATTATAGCTATTTCGCTAGAACTCCATTTCTTCTATCGATTGAGTACAAGAAACCGCCTATTTACCAATTTCAACTACCCAAAATAGTGGTCAGAAAATGGCAATTTGGCCAATTTCACACAAATTTCAAACGATGCCAATTTCAAAATAGGATCCATAATAAACAAGACAGACATTCCTGGCACTAAAATAACATCTTCTCCGTTCATTAGTCACGTCTCCAGGCCCCTCTTACATTACTTTTGCTTTCCATTTTGAATTTTTATTCTCACAAAAAAATAGAAGATGTATTGTTATGTATACAACTGCATCATTGTAAAAATGGTATAAATAATATCAGAGCACTTGTGCATGAATAGTAGACTCACCAGTTGATGTGTATTGGACGCATGGTGTGATTTGTTTACTCTTGAACATCGTCAAAAATCGAACATTTTCGCTACTTTGAGCTCAATTTCAAGGTACTTGTTATTGTCAAACCAATCAAAATCATCTCTATTTCTGTAATATATCTTCCATTCCATTGAATCTTCAACCTTCACATCAATTCTCAAAATAGCTAGGGTCACCCCGATCCACAAAGGAGGTGACCAAACTGACTTGAACAATTATAGACCAATCTCAAATTTACCACTGCTTTCTAAAATCTTCGAAAAATTAATTCATAAACAGATCTATTCCTACCTCGTCTCACACAATGTACTAAACCCCTGTCAATTTGGATTCAGGACCAACAAGAGCACAAACGATACTATAACACACATGTTAGAGTTAATATACACCACACTTGAGAAGAAAGAAGTTCCGCTGGGAATCTTCATAGACCTACGCAAAGCATTTGATACAGTCGACCATGATTTATTGCTCACAAAATTAGCGCACTATGGTATTGGGGCACCCCTCAACTACCTAAAGTCGTACCTTAGCAACAGAAGTCAGTACGTGAACACAAATGGAGAGAACTCTTCCACACAACAAATTACAGTCGGTGTCCCTCAAGGTAGTGTCCTGGGGCCACTCCTATTCCTCATTTACATAAATGACCTACCGAATGCATCACAACTACTCAAACCCATTTTGTTTGCAGATGACACAACATTTGTCTTCTCTCACCCAAATCCAGTCGTACTAGCCAACACAGTTAATGCCGAATTACAGAAAATATCAACATGGATGATGACAAATAAGCTTACTCTCAATACGGACAAGACCTACTACATTCAGTTTGGAAACAAAGCTGCAAATGTTCCACTTAACATAACGCTAAATGGTTCACCCATCACAAGGCTCACAGAGGGAAAATTCCTAGGAATCCACCTTGACAGTAGTCTTAAATTCCAAACACACATACAACAAATTTCCAAGAAAATCTCAAGGACAGTAGGTATATTATCTAAGATACGCTATTATGTGCCTCAACCAGCTCTCATTGCACTATATCATTCTCTTATCTACCCTTATCTCACCTATGGAATCAGTGCATGGGGCTCAACAACATTAAATCACCTTAGACCACTCATAACCCAGCAAAAGGCTGCAGTCAGGATGATAACAAATTCCCACTCTAGACAGCATACTCCACCTATATTCAGAACCTTAAAACTACTCACCATAAAAATATTCATACCTATTCATGTGCCTTCTACATACATAAAACTCTACATGCTAATATCAACCCTGCGCTCAGAATTCTCCTCAACAACTTTAATAGGTCCCACGAACATGACACAAGACACAGATCACTATTTGACATACCCCGAATCCATACTAACCAATGTAAAAATTCTATGCACATAAAGGGCCCCAGAATCTGGAATTCATTACCAGTAAATATCAAGTTAACCTTGTCGGAAAATCAATTCAAGACTCTTCTCAAAAATCACCTACTCACCCTATACTAAATACTCATACTGTAACAAACTTCCAAACCCAATATTATTTTACTTAAGATGATCTCAATTTGATATGTTCATCCTCCTTAACACTTGTTGCAATTTCATATCATCATATTGTCATTTAAAATCTTATAGTATCATCATTTTCTTAATTTGAAATAAAATATATATCTAGAAGAAACTCTAAAAAAAAATTCTAGTATTGTTATTATACTAGTATAGCATCAACATACTGTAACTTGAAATAAATTATACAACTAGATTAAACTCAACCAATTTCTCTTGTATTGTCTTTTAATAGTATGTATAACCATATTATAATTTAAATAATACAGAACTAGAATAAACTCAATCAATTTCTTTAGCATTAAGTACTTAGTGAATAAGTCTCTAGAATAAACTGCCCCTAATGCCATGGCATGCCAGTGGCTCTCCTTGCATTACAGTTTTATAATTGTAACTACCAATAACATTGTACACTTGTAACATGCATAGAAATAAATTATAGAATACAACAATAAATACCATACGAAAATAGACTGCAAAGTCGCTGTTTTAAACCAAAAACACGGTCAGAGTTTCTTTTTCCTCATTATGCACTGTGTGGTGAAGGAATTTTTTTATACTGCGCACACTGACCGCACAGACCCATTCTATCACATCTAGTCCTAACAGCTTGTTTCTGCTTGATTTGAGGGCGCTAGAATTTAGGCATACTAGTACGTCAATAACCCCAGTGTGTAAGACGTACTAGTACGACCAAAACCCCGAAATGGTTAAGAGTGTAGCAGGCATGCAGGGAGTGTAGCATGTATGCAAGGAGTGTAGCATGTATGCAGGGAGTGTAGCAGGTATGCAGGGAGTGTAGCAGGTATGCAGGGAGTGTAGCAGGTATGCATGGAGTGTAACATGAATGCAGGGAGTGTAGCATGTATGCAGGGAGTGTAGCATGTATGCAGGGAGTGTAGCATGTATGCAGGGAGTGTAGCATGTATGCAGGGAGTGTAGCAGGTATGCAGGGAGTGTAGCAGGTATGCAGGGAGTGTAGCAGGTATGCAGGGAGTGTAGCAGGTATGCTGGGAGTGTAGCAGGTATGCAGGGAGTGTAGCAGGTATGCTGGGAGTGTAGCAGGTATGCAGGGAGTGTAGCAGGTATGCAGGCAGTGTAGCATGTATGCAGGGAGTGTAGCATGTATGCAGGGAGTGTAGCATGTATGCAGGGAGTGTAGCAGGTATGCAGGGAGTGTAGCAGGTATGCAGGGAGTGTAACATGTATGCAGGGAGTGTAGCATGAATGCAGGGAGTGTAGCATGTATGCAGGGAGTGTAGCATGTATGCAGGGAGTGTAGCATGTATGCAGGGAGTGTAGCATGTATGCAGGGAGTGTAGCAGGTATGCAGGGAGTGTAGCAGGCAGAGAGGGAGTGTAGCAGGCAGGGAGGGAGTGTAGCAGACAGGGAGGGAGTGTAGCAGGCATGCAGGGAAGTGACCCCGGATAAGTACTTGGTACCTAAATTTTTTATGGAAGGGGATTCCCCTTCCAAAAAACAGGGTCTCTTAAATCTCCCCTCCTCCCTCTCTTCCATCCAGCAACATCAGTCTTCAATAAAGGTAAGTGCCACATAGAGTTCATTCATTTGTGCATGTAAATCTATCTTTAAGGCCCCCCAAATTTTTTTTTCCAAACTTCTGGGTTTCTGGAACGGATTAATTGAATTTCCATTATTTCTTATGGGAAAATAGTTTTGGTTTTCACCGATTTTGGTTTTAGCTGATCCATCTGGAAACGGATTAAAATCGAAAACCAAGGGATGACTGTAATAATAATAATAATAATTTTATTTCAGCATTTAGTTGTGCATGCAGAAAGCCCATAGTTATGCAGAGCATTTTGGGAATAAATATAAAAATATTCACTTGAAAATAAAGATAAATAATCTATATGTACATTGGAAAATAAGAATGAAGATAAATAATGCACATATTAAAAAAACATGAGGGGGGGAAATTTGTAGGTATATATCTTGTCTCCAATAAAATTTATTCAATACATTAAAAGTAAATGTAATTATTACATTCCATTTAGATTTATTTGCATTAAATGACTGTTTCCTTAGAAAGTGATGTGAAGCAACAATGGAAGTTGAGATGTCCATCCCTTGGCCCTCCAGCATTCCACAGCTGAAGGTTGGTAACCAAAGTACTAGAGTAAACCCTCACTTTAACAGATCTCAACTTAACAGACTTTTAGAAAACAGGAAAAAATTCACTGTCAGTTGATAATACAATAACAGATCAAATCTGTTGGCTGTAGAATTGCCCTTTAATAATGTTAGGATTTAACCCTTTACCGGGCAGGACCGTGTACAGACGGTCCTAAACACGTGTTTTTGCGCGTGTCATCCTACTCCCCCAGCGCATCTAGGTTCCCATTCTCTATATCTGACCAATCACAAGCCTTCTGTGAGTCGCTCCAGCTAAGTGAGACCGGCATCTGCTCGCTTCCCATTGGTTGAGAGACCAAAATGTAAACACTTCTCGCTTGGCATCACCCAGAGCCGAATTTTTGCTCTTGTTCCACTCATATACACTGTGATTATACTCTCTACAATGTCGGTAAGTACTAATTGTTGTGTCCAGTGTGTAAATGAATAGTTTAGGCATATTTTGAGATATATATCAGGAGTTAGATATGCATAATATGAGTGTACCATGCAATTGAAAAAAGTGCAACAAAAGAGGACCGTGTACAGACGGTCCCGCCCGTCAGGGCCACATTTTAAATTTCAGTAAATAAATATTTATATAAAAATTTCTAGTGCATATATGAATTCTGTAGTGGTCTGGGTGTGTACAGAACATTCTTATTGTCATTCCAGATCAATGAGAAATTGTTCTATTGTGAACCCTTCCAACAGAAGTTCAAATATCTCTGCATTTTGGTGGAAAGTGACTCAGATCCAGAACCAGATGACCTGTTGCCATCTCCAGTGCAGTACCAACGTGCAGAAAGGCCTGATGACAGTGTGAGGTTTGACCAAAATGATAGGTTTGATAAAATGCTAGGTCACTGGCCAGTGCAAGGCAGAATATTTACATGCAATTATTGCAGCAAAACGAAAAATCATGTCACATCCTCATTTTTGTGTGCCGTATGCAAGGTAAATCTATGCATCAAGAAGGAAAGAAATTGCTTCATAGCCTTTCATTGTAGCAATTAGTGATCAAGAATGATTGTTTTTCTCAGGAAATTCAGGAATATGGGACTTGAAAGTTTTATCCCTTTGCAATGTGTCCATGTTGCTCTTTGGTTCAATTTTATATTTTTTATACCTACAAAATGTTTGGAAACAAGTTCCATTTGTGTTTTTGATATTGTCTATTAGTATAATAAAATAGAAAAATACTTATTTGGTGTTTTATTAACAATTGCAAATTTGCAACATTCAGAATTTGACACCCTTTAACGGTCAGGACCGTCTGTAGACGGTCCTTGAATATTGGCAATTGCGTGAAAAGTTTTTTTTAGAATTTCAATTATATGGTCTCATTATCCTTACATTGAGTTACTCTATCCACTCTTATGAAATACATTTCGAAATTATCATTTTCCAGGGAGTGCCCGGTAAAGGGTTAACACCATCAGTATCGCCATTACCTGCCACTGATTCTCTCTGTTCGTCCATTAAATTGAGGTGTTACTCTTTGCTAGCATCAAAGTAAAGTGTTTTTTGTGCAATATTATTTACAATCATCTGTCCTTTATATGTGGATAATGAAGAGTTCAAAACTCTTCCTTATCCACATACAGTGGACCCCCGAGTTATGAGCACCCCGGAAATCATATATTTATGTAAGTATAATATTGTAAGTGCTTGTGGAAGTGTATTTTTGGGGGTCTGAAATAGACTAACCTATGTGACATTATTCCTTAAGGGAGTAAATTCGTTCGGTAATGGCACTTGAGCAGCCTTCTGGAATGAATTATGCTCGTTACTCGGGGGTCCACTGTATTACACCAGTCAAGAACCTTATATTGTCTTCAGTCATAATTCCATTTAATTGCTATAGTATATACTTAATTTGTCTTAGAATCATGGTGTCACTAGATAATGCTAGAAATTATTTTTTGAATCTACAGCAAATGGACGAGTTGCTGAGGTGTGGTATCTGCTACGAGTTAATGGCAACATCCATGGTCACAGCTTGCTCTCATAACTGTGAGTTTTAAAGTTGAATTTCTGCTTTTTTAAGCAGATATTAATAAGTGGTTAGACAGACAGTGTACACTATAATGAACAAAAAAGGGACAATATTATGACTGGAACAATACACAAATAACCTGTACATAGGACAGAGAAGCTTATGATGACATTTTGGTCTGACTTGGACCATTTACAAGTCATATTAACTTGTAAATGGTCCAAGTCATATCGAACATCGTCAAAGCCCCCCCTCTCTCTCTCTCTCTCTCTCTCTCTCTCTCTCTCTCTCTCTCTCTCTCTCTCTCTCTCTCTCTCTCTCTCTCTCTCTCTCTCTCTCTCTCTCTCTCTCTCTCTCTCTCTCTCTCTCTCTCTCTCTCTCTCTCTCTCTCTCTCTCTCTCTCTCTCTCTCTCTCCTCTCTCTCTCTCTCTCTCTCTCTCTCTCTCTCTCTCTCTCTCTCTCTCTCTCTCTCTCTCTCTCTCTCTCTCTCTCTCTCTCTCTCTCTCTCTCTCTCTCTCTCTCTCTCTCTCTCTCTCTCTCTCTCTCTCTCTCTCTCTCTCTCTCTCTCTCTCTCTCTCTCTCTCTCTCTCTCTCTCTCTCTCTCTCTCTCTCTCTCTCTCTCTCTCTCTCTCTCTCTCTCTCTCTCTCTCTCTCTCTCTCTCTCTCTCTCTCTCTCTCTCTCTCTCTCTCTCTCTCTCTCTCTCTCTCTCTCTCTCTCTCTCTCTCTCTCTCTCTCTCTCTCTCTCTCTCTCTCTCTCTCTCTCTCTCTCTCTCTCTCTCTCTCTCTCTCTCTCTCTCTCTCTCTCTCTCTCTCTCTCTCTCTCTCTCTCTCTCTCTCTCTCTCTCTCTCTCTCTCTCTCTCTCTCTCTCTCTCTCTCTCTCTCTCTCTCTCTCTCTCTCTCTCTCTCTCTCTCTCTCTCTCTCTCTCTCTCTCTCTCTCT
This sequence comes from Cherax destructor, assembly GCA_009830355.1. Classification (NCBI taxonomy): domain Eukaryota; kingdom Metazoa; phylum Arthropoda; class Malacostraca; order Decapoda; family Parastacidae; genus Cherax; species Cherax destructor. The sequence goes on along the minus strand of WNWK01006664.1, from coordinate 58,730 downwards.
CTCTCTCTCTCTCTCTCTCTCTCTCTCTCTCTCTCTCTCTCTCTCTCTCTCTCTCTCTCTCTCTCTCTCTCTCTCTCTCTCTCTCTCTCTCTCTCTCTCTCTCTCTCTCTCTCTCTCTCTCTCTCTCGTGTGTGTGTGTGTGGGTTATTTGTGTAATGTACTGTAATTGATATTGTTGAGACATAAAAGGAAAGAACGGATGGGGTTCGTTGCATCGCTGTCAAGTTGTCAGTGTAAGCATCTTTAGCAGTTATGAAGTACAGTGTTCTTCCAATATGGCTATCTTAATCTACTGTCCTTTACTTAAATTATTTTAATAGTGGCTTTATTATATTTTGTTGTAATCTTGGTATGCCTGTGTAACCCCCTAGCAGCTAGAATTTTAATAGTGGATGAATAATGTAGTAGATTAATTTTTCTAATTATGATGGTTATTAAGCCTTGTGCAATAATTTTTAATGCATACTTAAACATCATTGAATTTTATATTACAGATTGTTCACTCTGCATTCGGCAGTATTTGTCCTACAAAACGCAATGCCCTGCCTGCTTTCAAGAGACCACCACTCAGCATTTACGGAACAATAGAATTGTGGACGAGATTATCGGCTTGTTTTTAATACTAAGGTAATCAAAGCTTAAAATTTACTCACTCCTCTCATATTTCCATCTTTGTATCATTGATTTTTAGATTTTGGGGAAAGTATATGCAATATAGAGTGTACTGTGCTGAATGTTTTTTGTACGTATATTAATCTTCGTGGTGCACACAGTTTGTTCTGCGCCATCTCTTAAGATTGGTAAAAATTATCTTTTCAGAGATAGTAGTAATAAGATAATTTTTTTAAATTTTTGCATTTTTTGTGCATAATGTGAGCTTTGTATTTACATGAGTTATTTGACATACAGTAAACTTTTTATATACAGTACCATGTATCTTTGTAGTGTATAGTTGTTGCAAATGTAGTTTATATAGGGTGACCAAAATGCAGTATTGCTTATCACTGAATAAACTGGGTATATTGAGGTTAAGGGTTGATGAAAACTCAAGATTTTTCAAATAGTCAGATACATACATGGCAAGGCTGCTAATTGGTCCTAGAGCACTTCACATTAGATCATGTCTTATTAATCAGCATTTCACAAGTTTTCCTGTCCAGCAGTTGGCATCTCCCCTTTCGTCTCATGTTACCACCCACGCAATCATCTCTCCTAAACCTATACATACATCATTGACCTTACCTTTAATGGACAGTTTTGTATATTACTGCAACCCTCACCACTTAATGTCTTTGCCTATTGCCAGAAGTGCAGAGATTAAACATGATTCTTATGATATAGAAGAAATTAAGTATTTTGGATAAGCTTTGAGGAGTTGCTTAGGTAGAAGATAAGCTACATGAATGTGGCATGAATGAATCTGGCATCTGTTAGAAACTACAAGAATATGAAAGAATGGCAAATCAATTCAACAATATTTATTGATTTTGGCAGTAAATTGTTCTAGCGTAGGGATCTACAACGTGTGGTTCTAGGTGGGTACAATTGTGGCCCTCAGTGTTTTGTGTAAAAAATCAAACTTAGTACTCTTGATTTGTGACATTTGAATACCTTCCTTTGGCTTCATTCAGTTTACAAACTGTACCTTGCGTACTTTTTTTTTCAATCATTAATATTTCATAACTGAAAATGTTGTGCATCTCTGGTGTAAAGGATATGTGGATGGTCTGTGCAGATGAATAAGGCAATGAGGCAGTTGAATAGAAAGAAATCCAGAGATCACTGCCTTTAGTGAAACTTTGATAAAGCACAAATTCTAAATTTTTTTTGGTTAGGTACAAATGGACACAGATGCCACAATAAAATGCATATTAGTTGTATCTATGTCCATTTTCCTAACATTTTGTTGGTATATATACTATTATTACTAATTTTTTGTTGCCTGTTTAAACATTGCTACTGAATGAGTGATGAGATATCTGCTATGGGTCACCCTATCTTTGGGAAGAAACAGCTGATTAAATTTAGCAATAGGTGTTTTGAAAAATTTCAGACATAGGTTATACTGATATTCAAGAATGTAACTTATTTTAAATAAGAGTTTTCTGTACTTTACCCACAAAATGTATAGCTCTCTCAATACATGTTTTTTTTTTTAATATTCACTCCCCATTCACATTTTATGGCGAAGTGTAGAAATTAATGATATAATTTGCTCCTTGCAGGGATAAAGTGGCTCGTTTGAGTCAGGCATCAAAGGGAGGTGTTATCACTGGTTACTTAGAGAAGAATGATTATGAGGTGAATACTAAGGAAAATTTTGCTTCTGTTAGTAGCAATAACAATAATCATGCTTCCATTGCTACAAGTGCTACAACTCCCAGCCGCATGGGTAACACTGGACAGGACAGAATATCCTCGCCAAAAGAGTTGTCACCTGTGAAGAATTTTCTGTTTTCTCCAAGGTTTGTAAGCAGTCTACAATTTTCATTTAGGTACTGCATGCTTGCTTCAAACCTGTGATGGCTTTGATACATGGATCCATAGACAAGGCAAGCAGTTAAAATTAAATACATATGTAGTATGTATATTATATATTAAACCTAATGTACAAGTCTACATACTTGTAATTTGAGTTATAAAAAATTAGGAAAATTGTTTTAAGAGATCTGCTGAAGAGGATCCCAGAAGAAGGTTGAAATATACAGATAAATTAGTCTCCTGAGTTTCTGTTTCCATGTGGGTCATTATGTGAGCTTAAAGCGTTACTTTGATATACGTACTGTACTGTGTAAGGTTAATTTGTTATCTGTCTTTAATAATCAGGACTGACAAAAACATCAGTGTCACACCCAAGAGAAGTTTAGGAAAAAACATCATATCAAGCCAAGGCAGCACACCACTAAGAGGCAGCAGCAGCAGTGGGAGCACTTCCAAGAACCAGACCAACATGAAGTCTCCCCTGGGTAGTTCATCTGCATCATGGATGTCCACCTCACAGTCACCTTCAGCTCAGAGTGCTTCTGGATATTTTTCTATACTTACTCATGGGTAATTAATTTTCCCTTTAACTTTTTGACTGTCACAAGTCCATTTCTGAAACTCATTCTGTCGCAAAATATTTGAAAAAAGAAAAAAATTCTTATGAAATGACAGAGAACCTTTATCCGATGCTAATGATACCAAAAGTATGAAATTTGATGGAAGACTTACGGAATTACGCTCTCGCAAAGTTAGCGATTTCGGTGATATATATGCATCGGCGATTTCGCCGACTTTGAGCCCTATTTTCGGCCAATTCCATTGTTCCAGTCGATCAAGCTCATAGCTATTTCTATAGAACTCCATTTGTTCTATCGATTGAGTACAAGAAACAGCCCATTTACTGATTTCAACTACCCAATAAAGTGGTCAGAAATTGGCAATTTAGCCAATTTCACGCAAATTAAAAAAGATGCCAATTTCAAAATAGGGTCCAGAATAAACAATGCAGACATTCCTGGCACTAAAATAACGTTTTCTCTGTTCATTAGCCATGTCTCCAGGCCCCTCTTATATTACTCTTGCTTTCTATTTTGATTTTTTATTCACACAAAAAATAGATTTACTGCTATGCAGATTACTGCATTATTGTAAAAATGGTATAAATAATATCAGTGCACTTGTGAAAGAATATTAGACTCACCAGTTGACGTGTATTGGACGCGTGGCGTGATTTGTTTACTCTTGAACATTGGCAAAAATCGAACATTTCCGCTACTTTGAGCTCAATTTCAAGGTCGTTTTCATCATGAAACTAATCAAAATCATCTCTATTTCTGTAATATGTTTTCCATTCTATCAAATGAGACCAAGAAAATAAGAATACAACCATAAATACTATACGAAAATACACCTCAAAGTCGGAGTTGTAATCCAAAAACACAGTTGGAGAGTTTTTTTTTCTCATTATGCACTGCATGCTGCAGGATTTTTTTTATACAGCGCACATTGACCACACAGACCCATTCTCTCACATGTGGGCCTACCAGTTTTCTCCCACTTGATTTGAAGCCGCTAGAATTTAGGCGTATTAATATGTCTGAAACACTGGCTCGTAAGACGTATATATACGGCTGAAACAGTCAAAGGTTTAAAAGTGCGATTATCAATTTATCGGTTCACAGTGCTAATAGATAATTTGTTATTCTTGTTTATGTAAAACAGTAATCAAAATTACAGTTGATAAATTAGACACATGTGCAACACTGAACCATTTACTATCTACAAGATGGTAATTTTACAGAATGTTGTATTTTTAGGTATTAATATGTTTTCAGCACCAACACTAGCAGTGAAGGTAGCAGTCAAGATGGAAGTCGTGTACCATGCCCTGTATGTGGTGTTGCGGTGTCAGAGAGAAATATAAACATTCATCTTGATGCCTGTCTTCGACGCATTGAAGAAGGAGAAGTTGTAGAAGTGTTAGTTACTATAAGTTTAAGTTCATTATTAGTTTAAGAAGGACGAGATAAATTATAGAGTAGGATCAGGAAAAGTTGCAAGAATCGAAGAGTCTTCAGCAAAAAAAAAAAAAAATTGAATATAGTGGTGTCATGATTTTGTATGGGTGTGATGCATAGTCTTTAAATGCTGAAGTGAAGATGATGTTGGAGGCAGTGGAAGGGTCTTCTCTGAGATGAAAGTGAATTGAATTTTTAGTATTAAATAAGGAATGGAGAAGTTAGACTCAGTGATATAAAAAGTTATGCAGTAATGCAAAAGAAAAGAAGGGTTGTTGAACTAGTTAGAACATGCACAAAGAATCAAAGAAAATAGATTGGTAATTTTAGCAACATCTGAAAGCATGCTGGGTTTGGTATACATCATATTATTGTTACTGTATTTTTACTGGTATTCTTATTTTTAGTATTTATTTTAGTATTGTTAGTGATTATAATAGGTTCCTTTATTAAAGCTTATCATCTCATAATTTGTATATAGTATCTTGATCATTGTATAAATACTTTAATTGAATGTCATATTTTATATTGGCAATAAAATTACATTGAAACAGTAAAAATTGATCAGTTATTTCCTGTACAAATAACACTTGGTATATCATTGAATGTTCAAAGATAATGTAATTGTTTAAATATTACATTGCAACCTAGTTAGTTTAATATCTTTATTATGCACCCCATACCCATCCTGTGGGTGGTAGACTAAAGATTACAGAGGTGCATAATGGGCCTGGGAACGGCTGCAGAGTTTTGCATTGTAACTTTGCCTTCTATTTTTGTATGTTGTGAAACAATTTGTGTGCAGTGTTATTAGAGTTAAAATGGTAACCCACTCTTGTGTTATCTTCAGACATGAACAGGTTCAGAAACGCAAACCCATGGCAAAGTTGGTGTACTCTTTGTTGTCAGACAAGCAGTTGCGTCAAAAGCTAAAAGATATTGGTTTACCAACTCAGGGCGATAAACAAGCATTGATGAACAGGCATCGTAGGTAAGGACTGGCAGCAAAAACTTTATATTTCTGGCAAGGCAGAGATTAAATAAGTGACAGTGGAAGTGTTTTCATTGTCAGGTCACCCTTCCTTGGGGAAAGATGGCTAGAGTGTTAAAAACAATGATGTAAGGGTCCATATAACTTGCAATTAAAGTATATTTTGGGCTTTATAATTTCTTGGAAAGTCTAGTAAAGAATTTTTTTTATAATGTATTGGCTAATTGGCTAGAATCTTTACAGAAAAAGACAAGGCAGCTATTGAATGATTGAGAGTGAATGTGCTCCCTTTTTATTGAGGTCATCCTACCTTGGTGGGAGATGGTGGTGTGTTTACAAAAAATTAGGGGCTAATTCATGTTATTTGTACTGTATTTTTAAATATAAATTAAGAATGAGTAAAGCAGGAAAATGAAGGCGTACATGCCAATATTATATGACCAAAAGTCACCAAAGCTGTACAGACATTAGGTGCTAAAATAGTTTTTGTAATATTTAGTATTTTATGACCAAAATTATTAGTATTGTATCATTAAAATATTATTCGTGTGTTTTCAGATTTACAACACTTTATAATGCCGAGTGTGATGTATTGGAACCCCGTCCTGTTTCTGAGCTTCTGCGCCAGGTTGAACGTGAGGAGCGGGAGAAGACTCGAGTCTCCAGTTCTCAAAGTGTGGGTTAAACTTTCTCAGAAATGTTTTATTTTTCTTCCACGTTTATATATCTTGATCAGATTCGTAATAAAAACGTAATACTGCCAAATCAAAGAGACAAGTGCCCAAATGCTGAAATTCATAATGAGTTACTGGGATGGAAAACTATTATATACAGTACTGTATATGCTATACACTAGATACTTTTGTTACTATAGCACTATTTCACTTTTATAATTGTGTATGCAACCCACTCCATGGGGAAATGGATAAGAATCCTTCCTCCATAAGCCATGCATGTCATAAAAGGTGACTAAAATGCCAGGATCAAGGGGCTAGTAACCACTTCTCCTGTATTAATTCCTGAATATAAAAAGAAGAATTTTTTATCTTTTTTGGGTTATCCTGCCTCAGTGGGAGACTGCCAGTGTGTTAAAAAAACTACATTTATAAATATTCTGGTAACTATATAAAGTATGTAGTTGAATGTAAGGAATTTTGAATCATAAATCAAGATGACAGGAAAGAATAACTTTTTCTTTTTTACGATCATTTATTAAAATTAGATAAATGTTTTGGTGAATCATTTGCCAGTTCCAAAATTATGGAATATTAATTTTATGTATAGTAGGTTGGTAGACAGCAACCACCCAGGGAGGTACTACCATCCTGCCAGGTGACTGTGAAACAGAAACCTGAACCTGTTTTACATGATGGTAGGATTGCTGGTGTCTTTTTTCTGTCTCATAAACATGCAAGATTTCAGGTACGTCTTGCTACTTCTACTTACACTTAGGTCACGCTACACAAACATGTACACGTTTATGTATACACACTCATCTGAGTTTTCTTTGATTTTATTCTTAATAGTTCTTGTTAAGTAAAAGGACACAAGTGCAACTAATGTGACATTTTATTGTGGCAACGTTTCGCTCTCCAGGAGCTTTTTCAAGCCGTTACAAGCGATACATGGACACAGAGGGTATATATATATACTCTCCAAGTGAGGTGTAATACTAGTGGTGGTAGAAGTAGTAGTGATATAAGTCGTAGTAGTAGTAGTATTACAATAAGGTAGAACAATCAATTTGCACATGAGTAAAAGGTGATAAAACAATTACATGGGTAGTATAAAAATAGGTTAGACAAATATTTCTGCTGGAGGTTGGAATAGAGAAGGCCTGTAGGAGTGTTCCACATCTACTATGTGCTTGTGTTGAATTAGCAGGAGAGACTATGTGATGGTAGGGTTCACTGTTTTCAGGAGGATTCTTGCTAAGACTTCAGAGATGGTGAAGCTGCCTTTGTTTTGTTTAATTGTGTTAGAAACAGCGATAAGTGCTGATTCAAGGCACTTGCGTCTACGGAAATTAGTTTCTTTGATTACTAGTCGGGCGTCTTTGAATTTCATGAGATGATTGTTGGAATTTCGGTGTTGTACACAGGCGTTGTTCAGGTTATCGTTCCTACATGCATTAATGTGTTCATTGAGGCGTGTTTCGAGGTTTCTTGCTGTTTCTCCTACATAAATTCTGTCGCAGCCTCCACAGGGTATAGTGTAGACCCCTGCGTTGACTGGTTCAAGGTGCTTGGATTTTGTCCTGGTTAGATCCTTTATAGAAGTACTGGAAGCGATGGCGACTCTAGTGTTAGCTTGTGCAAATACTTTAGAAATGTTGGATGCAACCTGGCTGTTGGGAAGAATTATAACTTTGTTTGGAGTGGTGTTGACGCGTGGAGAATTAATGATCTGAAGAGCTCTTTTCTTGCAATCTTTGATGAAAAAGGAAGGAAAATGTAAATCAGTGAAGGTTTGGTGAATGTATGTACATTCCTCGTCAAGAAACTCAGGTCTTAGTATCTTGACTGGAATAGAAGTGTGTGAGATCATTTTTATTTGTAGGTTTCCGGTAAACTTGAAATCTTAGGTCGTTATCTACTTTGTGGATGAGGACGTCTAGAAAGGGTAGCTTGTCATTGGACTCTTCTTCTAGTGTAAACTGGATCGCCGGTTCAACTGCGTTGAGCCTTGCCTGAAGATTCCGTACATCAAAACGTTTGGGAGTTATTACGAGGACGTCGTCTACGTAACGTAACCAAGTGACGCTTGAGGGGATGATGTTGGCGAAGTGTTCAGCCTCTAGGTGTTCCATGTACAAGTTAGTTAAGACGGCACTGATGGGGGACCCCATTCCCATGCCGTATGTTTGTTTGTAGAGCCTGTTATTGAAAGAAAAACAGTTGAAATTAACACAGAGTTCAATAAGGTCAACAAAATCTCCGGGAGGTAGAGGAAGGGTAAGTTCCTGATTGACTTTACGTCGTAGAACCTCGATGGCTTGTGTGGTAGGTACTTTAGTGAAGAGGGAAGTCACGTCCAAACTGCTTAGTTTCTTGTTTCGGATGGAGAGATTTCGGATGCGGTTGAGAAGGTCGCCTGAATGTTTAAGATGAGCAGGGCTGATGGTCCCCAGAAGGCAGGAAAGATGTTTGGCAAGAACTCTGGCTAGTTTGTGTGGTGCACAAACTTCTATTCCAGTCAAGATACTAAGACCAAAAGAGGTATCATCATCGGATTTTTCCTAAGAGCTTACCGAATTTGTAGTCCTGAGTTTCTTGACGAGGAATGTACATACATTCACCAGACCTTCACTGATTTACATTTTCCTTCCTTTTTCATCAAAGATTGCAAGAAAAGAGCTCTTCAGATCATTAATTCTCCATGCGTCAACACCACTCCAAACAAAGTTATAATTCTTCCCAACAGCCAGGTTGCATCCAACATTTCTAAAGTATTTGCACAAGCTAACACTAGAGTCGCCATCGCTTCCAGTACTTCTATAAAGGATCTAACCAGGACAAAATCCAAGCACCTTGAACCAGTCAACGCAGGGGTCTACACTATACCCTGTGGAGGCTGCGACAGAATTTATGTAGGAGAAACAGCAAGAAACCTCGAAACACGCCTCAATGAACACATTAATTGCTTGTAGGAACGATAACCTGAACAACGCCTGCGTACAACACTGAAATTCCAACAATCATCTCATGAAATTCAAAGACGCCCGACTAGTAATCAAAGAAACTAATTTCCGTAGACGCAAGTGCCTTGAATCAGCACTTATCGCTGTTTCTAACACAATTAAACAAAACAAAGGCAGCTTCACCATCTCTGAAGTCTTAGCAAGAATCCTCCTGAAAACAGTGAACCCTACCATCACATAGTCTCTCCTGCTAATTCAACACAAGCACATAGTAGATGTGGAACACTCCTACAGGCCTTCTCTATTCCAACCTCCAGCAGAAATATTTGTCTAACCTATTTTTATACTACCCATGTAATTGTTTTATCACCTTTTACTCATGTGCAAATTGATTGTTCTACCTTATTGTATTACTACTACTACTACAACTTATATCACTACTACTTCTACCACCACTAGTATTACACCTCACTTGGAGAGTATATATATATACCCTCTGTGTCCATGTATCGCTTGTAACGGCTTGAAAAAGCTCCTGGAGAGTGAAACGTTGCCACAATAAAATGTCACATTAGTTGCATTTGTGTCCTTTTACTTAACATATTGTCGGTAATTCTACCAATATTATTAATAGTTCTTGTTCTTATTGCTTTTCCTTTCATATCCATGGGGAAGTGGAATAAGAATCTTTCCTCCGTAAGCCATGCGTGTTGTAAAAGTCAACTAAAATGCCGGGAACAATGGGCTAGTAACCCCTTTTCCTGTATAGCTTACTAAAAAGAAAAAGAAGAAAACCGTCAAAGTGGGATGTTTGAATGTGCGTGGATGTTGTGCGAATGATAAGAAAGAGATGATTGTAGATGTTATGAATGAAAAGAAGCTGGATGTCCTGGCTTTAAGTGAGACAAAGCTGAAGGGGGTAGGAGAGTTTCAGTGGGGAGAAATAAATGGGATTAGGTCATGGGTTTCAAATAGAGTTAGAGCTAAAGAAGGAGTGACAATAATGTTGAATAATCAGTTATGGCAGGTAGAGAAGGAATATAAATGTGTAAATTCAAGGATTATGTGGAGTAAAATAAAGGTTGGATGTGAAAAGTGGGTTATAGTAAGTGTTTATGCACCTGGAGAAGAGAGAAGTGTAGAGGAGAGAGAAAATTTTGGGAAATGTTGAGTGAGTGTGTGGGGAGTTTTGAACCAAGTGAGAGAGTAATTGTGGTTGGGGATCTTAATGCTAAAGTGGGTAAAAATGTTGTGGAGGGAGTAGTAGGTAAATTTGGGGTGCCAGGGGTAAATGTAAATGGGGAACCATTAATTGAGCTATGTGTAGAAAGAGGTTTGGTAATAAGTAATACATATTTTATGAAAAAGAGGATAAATAAATATACAAGGTATGATATAGCACGTAAGGAAAGTAGTTTGTTGGATTATGTATTGGTGGATAAAAGGTTGATGAGTAGGCTTCAGGATGTACATGTTTATAGAGGGGCAACGGATATATCAGATCATTATTTGGTTGTAGCTACAGTTAGAGTAAAAGGTAGATGGGACAAAAAGAAAATGGCAACAGCAAGTAAGAGAGAGGTAAAAGTGTATAAACTAAGGGAGGAGGAAGTTAGGGTGAGATATAAGCAACTATTGGCAGGAAGGTGGGCTAGTGCAAGTATGAGTAGTGGGGGGGTTGAAGAGAGTTGGGATAGTTTTAAAAATGCAGTATTAGAATGTGGGGCAGAAGTTTGTGGCTATAGGAGGGTGGGTGTAGGAGGAAAGAGGAGTGAGTGGTGGAATGAAGAAGTAAAGGGTGTGATAAAAGAGAAAAAGGTAGCTTATGAGAGGTTTTTACAAAACAAGTGTTAATAGAAGAGCAGAGTATATGGAGAGTAAAAGAAAGGTGAAGAGAGTGGTGAGAGAGTGCAAAAGAAGAGCGGATGAAAGAATGGGAGAGGCTCTGTCAAGAAATTTTGCTGAAAACAAGGAAAAATTTTTGGAGTGAGATAAACAAGGTAAGAAAGCCTAGGGAACGAATGGATTTGTCAGTTAAAAACAGAGTAGGGTAGTTAGTAGATGGGGAGCTGGAGGTATTGGGTAGATGGCGGGAATATTTTGAGGAACTTTTAAATGTCGATGAAAAAAGGGAGGCGGTAATTTCATGTACTGGCCAGGGAGGTACAACATCGTTTAGGAGTGAAGAAGAGCAGGATGTGAGTGTGGGGGAGGTGCGTGAGGCATTACATAGAATGAAAGGGGGTAAAGCAACTGGAATTGACGGAATCATGACAGAAATGTTAAAAGCAGGGGGGGATATAGTGCTGAAGTGGTTGGTCCTTTCTTTCTTTCAACACGTCAGCCGTTTCCCACCGAGGCAGGGTGGCCCAAAAGGAAAAACGAAAGTTTCTCCTTTTACATTTAGTAATTTATTCAGGAGAAGGGGTTACTAGCCCCTTGCTCCAGGCATTTTAGGCGCCTCTTACGACACGCATGGCTTACGGAGGAAGAATTCTGTTCCACTTCCCCATGGAGATAAGAGGAAATAAGAACAAGAACTAGTAAGAAAATAGAAGAAAACCCAGAGGGGTGTGTATATATATATGCTTGTACATGAATGTGTAGTGTGACCTAAGTGTAAGTAGAAGTAGCAAGATGTACCTGAAATCTTGCATGTTTATGAGACAGAAGAAAGACACCAGCAATCCTACCATCATGTAAAACAATTACAGGCTTTCGTTTTACACTCACTTGGCAGGACGGTAGTACCTCCCTGGGCGGTTGCTGTCTACCAACCTACTACCTAAATGTATGAAAGAGGGGAAGGTACCTAGGGATTGGCAGAGAGCATGTATAGTTCCTTTATATAAAAGAGAGTGTAAAAATTATAGGGGAATAAGTTTACTGAGTCTCCATGGGGAAGTGGAACAGAATTCTTCCTCCGTAAGCCATGCGTGTCGTAAGAGGCGACTAAAATGCCGGGAGCAAGGGGCTAGTAAGCCCTTCTCCTGTATATATTACTAAATGTAAAAGAAGACACTTTCGTTTTTCCTTTTTGGGCCACCTTGCCTCGGTGGGAAACGGCTGACGTGTTGAAAGAAAGAAGAAGTTTACTGAGTATACCAGGTAAAGTGTATGGCAGGGTTATTATTGAAAGAATTAGAGGTAAGACAGAGAGTAGGATTGCAGATGAGCAAGGAGGCTTTAGAGTGGGTAGGGGATGTGTAGATCAAGTGTTTACAGTGAAGCATATATGTGAACAGTATTTAGATAAAGGTAGAGAAGTTTTTATTGCATTTATGGATTTAGAAAAGGCATATGATAGAGTGGATAGGGGAGCAATGTGGCAAATGTTGCAAGTGTATGGAATAGGTAGTAAGTTACTGAAGGCTGTAAAGAGTTTTTATGAGGATATTGAGGCTCAGGTTAGGGTGTGTAGGAGAGAGGAGATTACTTCCGGTAAAAGTAGGTCTTAGACAGGGATGTGTAATGTCACCATGGTTTTTTAATATATTTATAGATGGTGTTGTAAATGAAGTAAATGCTAGGGTGTTGGGGAGAGGGGTGGGATTAAATTATGGAGAATTAAATGCAAAATGGGAGTTGACACAGTTACTTTTTGCTGATGATACTGTGCTTATGGGAGATTCTAAAGAAAAGTTGCAAAGGTTAGTGGACGAGTTTGGGAGAGTGTGTAAAGGTAGAAAGTTAAAAGTGAACATAGATAAGAGTAAGGTGATGAGGGTATCAAATGATTTAAATAAAGAAAAATTGGATATCACATGGAAGAGAGGGATTATGGAAGAAGTAAATGTTTTCAGATATTTGGGAATTGATGTGTCAGCGGATGGGTTTATGAAGGATGAGGTTAACCATAGAATTGATGAAGGAAAAAAGGTGAGTGGTGCATTGAGGTATCTGTGGAGACAAAAAACGTTATCCATGGAGGCAAAGAAGGGAATGTACGAAAGTATAGTGGTACCAACACTCTTATATGGGTGTGAAGCATGGGTTGCAAATGCTGCAGCGCGGAGGAGGCTGGAGGCAGTGGAGATGTCCTGTCTAAGGGCAATGTGTGGTGTAAATATTATGCAGAAAATTCGGAATGTGGAAATTAGGAGAAGGTGTGGAGTTACTAAAAGTATTTGTCAGAGGGCTGAAGAGGGGTTGTTGAGGTGGTTTGGTCATTTAGAGAGAATGGATCAAAGTAGAATGACTTGGAGAGTGTATAAATCTGTAGGGGTCGTCCTAGAAAAGGTTGGAGGGAAGGGGTAAAGGAGGTATTGTGGGCGAGGGGCTTGGACTTCCAGCAAGCATGTGTGAGCGTGTTAGATAGGAGTGAATGGAGACGAATGGTTTTTGGGACATGACGATCTGTTGGAGTGTGAGCAGGGTAACATTTTGTGAAGGGATTCAGGGAAACCAGTTAATTGATTTAGTTGGACTTGAGTCCTGGAAATGGGAAGTACAATGATTGCACTTTAAAGGAGGGGTCTGGGATAGTGACAGCTGGGAGGGATAATTCTCAGCTGTTGTATCTCAGCTCCTCTGCAAAGACAGTGATTATGTATGAGTGTGGTGAAAGTGTTGAATGATGATGAAAGTATTTTCTTTTTGGGGATTTTCTTTCTTTTTGGGTCACCCTGCCTCGGTGGGAGACGGCCGACTTGTTGAAAAAAAAAAAAGTAATATATTATATAATGTATTTTTAGAATCATGAAGATGGTGACTGATTCACCAAAATGAAGTACGTGTATGTAATTGATATACGAGGTATATTAATAATTATTATTCTTTTGCAGATTTTCACATATGACAGGAAAACTGCTTTGGAAGTTATTGAAAAAGAGCAACAAAAATACAGTAAGTTGTCTTTTTGAAATAGAAAAAAATTAACTGGCAATTAATTTTAAGTGTAATGTATGTACATTTGGTGAAAAGCCAAGGCTTAAGTGCTTTTTCATCTGTCTGAGGGCTGGTAGCGTTACTCTTTCCCAGCTTCTTAGGAAAAATGTGTATTAGAAACAAGTCCTGTTGGAAGTTATATTCTGAAAAAAAATAAATAAATTCCCTTCCTTTACCTGCAGACAGATTCATTACACTTGCATTGAATTTCTTGATTAAGCTCCCTTTAGGAGGCATCCACTGCAGTTGCAAATTTTCTTATGCTTTTATTGAATATCAATGAATTTCTCAGACTGTATGTATAGGTAATTATTTTTTTTCAGTAAAGGAAAATAGAGATCACTTTGCTCAACTTACTGCTGATGTTCAAAGAAGGCGAGCAGATGAAAGAAAGAAGAGAGACTTAAAAGCAGCAGATGCAGCCGAGAATGTAAAAGAAACTCATGAACGGGTGGCAGCTAATGAACAAGTAGTTGGTAATTTAACTAGTAAGGACATTGCCTTGAAAGATATACTTCTGGATGAAAGTGATAACATTAAAAGTGGAGTTACTGAAAGTGGCGAGGAACTAAAATTGAATACTAATGATGGAAATGAAAATATAGTTCCCATGAACACAATTAGTACAAGACCCAAGAAAAATAATAATTTGATCAATAGTAAAAGGTTAACTGACAGAGAAAATAGTGATAAAGCAGAGAGGAATGAAATTTTATGCACAGCTGATCAAAGGAGAGAAAGTACTTGTGACGTGGTAATAGTGCAAGAGAAGGAGGAAGTGAAACATTTAGGCTGTCTAACAGAAGAACAGTGTGTGAAGCCTACTCAAGCAAGGTGTTTCAGTGAGCAGGTAAAACCTAGCCCGGATATGTTCCAGTGCAGCCCCTCAAGTTCTCTATGTAGCAACGAGAGTGAGAGTCTGCTGCTTGACTGTGAACCTCTGTCTCCAGTATATCTCCCAAGTCAGTATCAGAGTATTTGTCATATGCCTCTTTTTGCTTCCCTGTTGATGTGATAGTCTTATATACAGTACAGTATTTTTGGTACATGCTAGTTTATCCTCTGATGTTTTATATAAAATTTAAAAGTGTGATCTGTCCTGAGTGAAAGTTTTGAATTTGTATCTCATTTTTCAAAAGTGAATCTTCAAACCCTTGTACATTTAGGCATAAAACAAAAAAAATAAAAAAAATATAGTCCAGTCTCCTATATATCTAAGAGAAGATATTCCCCATATGAGTATTAATAATACATTTTATAAATTGCCATTCACAATTTCTTTAAATCTTTTTACTTAATTGTATGAAAACAATCTGACAAACATACAGTGACACCAAAATTACTTTAAATTTTTATTTTTAGCCTCATGCATTGGGAAAATTGACCCAGCTGTATTAAATGGAAAGTTTGGAAAATGGTTTTGCAAATAATACATACTGTTTAATTTTAGGTAGAGTGAATGAGGATAATGATGAAGAGATGATACCATCACATCAACCCGAACCCTGTCATGAGAAAGATGTAGAGGAGCGAGAAGATGGGACAGCACCGAGCCCTGTGGTTGGGAGACATTCCACTCGAAGCAGGAAAACCACTCCTTGTCCTGATCAGTCTGACCTCAATGTTGACACCCAGCTGCTAATTGCAGACTCTCAAGGGGATCCAGAATACATTCCCTCAAAATTATCACAAGCCTTAGTATGATTGTCTCCTGGTGTACACTATTAATATAACTTAGATTCATATAATTTACAATATTATATAATTTTATGGAGACTGCCATGGTAGTATTGCACTACAGGTGCTCCTTGACTTAGGCTATTTTGACTTTACGATGGTGCACAAGCAATTACTTTAGAGATGAAACTTGAGATAATTACCCAGCATGAAGGCAGCAAGTCCCTAACTTGTATTCATTTATTTACTTTTCAATACTGATATTTAGTTACAGTAATTGTTTGTTTATTTACTTATTCAGTGACAGTAGTTATTTATTAACTTATCATTCGTATTCATCTTATGATATTTTCAACTTATAATGGGTTTGTTGGAATGTAATCCCATCGTAAGTTGAGGAACACCTGTATTATCTTCAATCTTAATTTCTTACCAAACCTTCCATCCCCTCTGACCAGGTGCCTCTCCCCATAAGAGTGGGAACAGGAATTCTTTCGATGATGATATTAACATTTCTACCTACAGAATCAATAGCATCTAGTACAGTACAGTGGACCCCCGAGTTTCGTAAACCCCGGAAATCGTACAGTTATGTAAGTATAATATTGTAAGTGCTTGTGGAAGTGTATTTTTGGGGGTCTGAAATAGACTAACCTACGTGACATTTTTCCTTAAGGGAGTAAATTCGTTCGGTAATAGCGCTTGAGCAGACTTCAGGTGTGATATTTTACGAAACTCGGGGTCCACTGTATAGTAAACCTTCGTATAACTTGGCTTATACACTCTTGAAAACCACTGTCATTAAAAAATTATATACCCAGACTTCCAGAAGATAAATATGCTGCATGAGTTGGGGATGTAAGGTTACATTGCCTAGGTGGAAAATTATGGCTCTTCTGTTTATTTTGCTGAGGAGTCTTGAGATGATGATGGTTGTGTTGGCAGAATAAAGTACAGTCCAGTACTCTGAAATGTTTGCAAATCAATGATGGGAATTGTAGTGTAAAGCTTAAGATTAATGGCATAAAGATTCCAATACCTTAATGTACTGTATTTAAAACTCCTTTTCAAGTTAAGATTTCTATCAATTTTCTTCTTTTTCTTTTTAGTAATCTATACGGGAAAAAGAGTTACTAGCCCATTGTTCCCGGCTGTTGTGCGAATGATAGAGATGATTGTGGATGTTATGAATGAGAAGAAGCTGGATGTCCTGGCCTTAAATGAAACAAAGCTGAAGGGGGTAGGAAAGTTTCAGTGGGGAGAAATAAATGGGAATAGGTCAGGGGTTTCAAACAGAGTTAGAGCTAAAGAAGGAGTAGCAATAATGTTGAAGGATAAGTTATGGTAGGAAAAGAGGGAATATAAATGTATAAATTCAAGGATTATGTGGTGTAAAATAAGGGTTGGATGTGAAAAGTGGGTTATAGTAAGTGTTTATGCACCTGAAGAAGAGAGAAGTGTAGAGAGAGAGAGAGAGAGAGATTTTGGGAAGTGTTGAGTGAGTGTGTGGGGAGTTTTGAACAAAGTGAGAGAGTACTTGTGGTTGGGGATCTCAATGCTAAAGTGGGTAAATATGTTGTGGAGGGAGTAGTAGGTAAATTTGGGGTGCCAGGGGTAAATGAAAATGGGGAGCCTTTAAATAGAGGAGTGATTGGTGGAATGATGAAATAAAGGTTGTGATAAGAGAGAAAAAGGTAGCTTATGAGAGGTTTTTACAAAACAGAAGTGTTGTAAGAAGAGCAGAGTATATGGAGACTAAAATAAAGGTGAAGAGAGTGGGAGAGGCACTGTCAAGAAATTTTGCTGAAAATAAGAAAAAGTTTTGGAATGAGATAAACAAGTTAAGAAAGCCTAGGGAACGAATGGATTTGTCAGTGAAAAACAGAGTAGGAGAGTTAGTAGATGGGGAGCTGGAGGTATTGGGCAGATGGCGGGAATATTTTGAGGAACTTTTAAATGTCGATGAAGAAAGGGAGGCAGTAATTTCATGCACTGGTCAGGGAGGTATAACATCTTTTAGGAGTGAATAAGAGCAGGATGCAAGTGTGGGGCAGGTGCGTGAGGCATTACTTAGAATGAAAGGGGGAAAAGCAGCAGGAACTGACAGGATCATGACAGAAATGTTAAAAGCAGGGGGGGATATTGTGTTGGAGTGGTTGGTATTTTTGTTTAAAAAATGTATGAAAGAAGGGAAGGTACCTAAGGATTAGCAGAGAGCATGTATAGTTCCTTTATGTAAAGGGAAGGGTGACAAAAGAGATTCTAAAAATTCTAGGGGAATAAGTTTACTGAGTATACAGTGGACCCCCGCCTAACGAGCACCCCGGAAATCGTACAATTATGTAAGTATAATATTGTAAGTGCTTGTGAAAGTGTATTTTTGGGGGTCTGAAATAGACTAACCTACGTGACATTATTTCTTAAGGAAGTAAATTCGTACGGTAATGGCACTTGAGCAGGCTTCTGGAATGAATTTTGTTCGTTAGGCGGGGGTCCACTGTACCAGGTAAAGTGTACGGTAGGGTTGTTATTGAAAGAATTAGAGGTAAGACAGAGTAGGATTGCAGATGAGCAAGGAGGTTTTAGGGTGGGTAGGGGATGTGTAGATCAAGTGTTTACATTGAAGCATATATGTGAACAGTATATTTAGATAAAGGTGGGGAAATTTTCATTGCATTTATGGATTTAGAAAAAGCATATGATAGAGTGAATAGGGGAGCAATGTGGCAGATGTTGCAAGTGTATGGAATAGGTAGTAAGTTACTAAATGCTGTAAAGAGTTTTTATGAGGATAGTGAGGCTCAGGTTAACCCTTTGAGGGTCGGTCCCGTACTAGTACGTCATTGCAGCCAGGGTCGGTCACGTACTTGTACTCATAATTTTCTAGCACCTTCAAATCTGGTGGAAGAAAGCTGACAGGCCTACATATGAAAGAAAGGGTCTGCGTGCGCAGTATAAAAAAAAATCCTGAAGCATGCAGTGCATAATGAGAAAAAAAATCCAACCGTTTTTTTGGTTTAAAACAGCGACTTTCGTATGGTATTTATGGTTGAATTCTAGTTTTCTTGGTCTCATTTGATAGAATGGAAGATATATTACAGAAATAGTGATGATTTTGATTAGTTTTACGATGATAAGTACCTTGAAACTGAGCGCAAATTAGCGATTATTATTATTATAATCAAATAGAAGCGCTAAACCACAGGGGTCATACAGCGCTGCAGGTTATTGCAGGATGCAGGGAGAATGGGTTGTAAGAGGGAGATGGATGATTAGTAGGGTATGGAGTGCAGTAGGACAGTGGATAGTGCAGGGAGAGAGGGTAGCAAGCGATTGAGGTAGAAGGGACTGAGGGAGGTGCTAAAGGCATAATCTTCAGAGTTTGTGTAGTAAGTCAGTTTCTGTCAAAAAGTCAACGAGTCAGGATTAAAGGAGGGTCCATCAGCAAGAAGGGAAGGTAAAGAAAGGGCCGCAGAGCGAAGACGCCGTTGGAGGTAAATTCTGTGCGCTCGTTGATAAAGTGGACAGTCCAACAGAATAAGTCGAACAGACACTGGAACCTGATAATGCTCACAGAGAGGGACAGGGAGCCTCTCCATGAGATACCCGTGCGTAAGACGAGTGTGGCCAATGCGAAGACGGGAGAGTGTAGTCTCCCAACCTCGACATTGGTGACAAGAAGAAGGCCAGAAACCTATACTCGGTTTAATAGAATGAAGTTTGTTATTTAACAGGTCAGACCAGCGTTGTTGCCAACGGGTGCGAAGGTGGGTAGCAATGACCGCAAAATAGTCCGTAAAAGGAACACCTATATATGAAACTGGAAGGTCATGTACTGCTGACCGCGCAGCAGTGTCTGCCTGTTCATTGCCCTGTACGTCAACATGACAAGGGACCCAAGAGAGCGTGAAATGAGATATCTTTACCTACATGGCGTAGGAGAGCTTTACCAATACTATGATCGGAAAGATAGGTAGTTGGAGTAGTCGGTCTTATAGTAAAAAACTTTGTCCATTCAGTAGTGTGAAACAAAGTGTTTAAGGGGAGTGCGCGATGTGCTGGTCGTTTCTGAGATGACCGAGAAGGAAGTGTTGAATCGTCATGTAAGGGTCCTGGTCGTTTTTTCTTTTTATTTTTAAGAAAAAAAAAGAAGAAAAAATAAAAATAAAAAAAAAGAATAAAAAAAGGGGGGAACGTGGAGGAATAGCTCTTAGGAGGAATGAAAGGGGCGTAAATCCCCCTCTGCGCCCAAGAGGACCTCAACACCGCAAGTAGTGCAGATGCTGCATGGAACCCGTGCCATACCCTACCCTTCATGCCAGTAAACCAGCAATCCGGGATAGCAACCTCACATCCACCGAGCCACCTTGGCGGACAAAAGAGAGGGCGGCCGGATATCCGCCACAAAGCATACCGCCTTCGGCCACCACCCCCGGAATCCAAAAGGTGGCCTCCAGAGATATACCCGTCGCCCGAAAGATACCCAAGGCCACCCCCTGGGAGACCAGAGAGGGATCGGGACATCCCCAGGCGATCCAGATTCCACGGCAAACTACACCACCGCCAAGGACCTCAATGGAATGGGATGGACCATGATACCCTTTCCCCTACCTAGGAACTAGAATGCCTGTGGAGGGAAACTCCCAGGGTAAAAATGGGAAGGAAATAAGGGAGAGATGAGGAAGAGGAGGAAAGGGAAAAAAGGGAGGATGGGGAAAATGGGAAAAGGGAGGGGGGATTGGGGGGTAATTAGGTTCGGTCTGAGGAGCAAATTAGCGAAAATGTTCGATTTTTACCGATCTTCAAGAGTAAACAAATCACGCTATGCATCCAATACACATCAACTGGCATGTCTAATATTCTTGCACAAATGCACTGATATTATTTATACCATTTTTACATTGATGCAGTTGTATACATAACAGTAAATCTTCTATTTTTTGTGAGAATAAAAATTCAAAATGGAAAGCAAAAGTAATGTAAGAGGGGCCTGGAGACATGACTAATGAACAGATAAAATGTTATTTGAGTGCCAGGAATGTCTGCCTTGTTTATTCTGGACCCTATTTTGAAATTGGCATCTTTTGAAATTTGTGTGAAATTGGCAAAATTGCCAATTTCTGACCACCTTATTGGGTAGTTGAAATCGGTAAATTGGCGGTTTCTTATACTCAATTGATAGAAAAAATAGAATTCTAGCAAAATAGCTATAATTTGAGTACACTGAAACATTGGAATTTGCCGAAAATAAGGCTCAAAGTAGGTGAAATCGCCGATGCGTAAATATCGCTGATACAGCTAACTTCGCGAGAGCATAATTCCATTAGTTTTCCATCAAATTTCATAATTTTAGTGTCGTTATGATCAGAAAAAGATTCTCTATGATTTCATAAGAAATTTTTTTTTTTTTTTTTTTTCGAAAATTTTTCGACCCTGAGAACAAGTTTGGGAGAGGGCCTCTCAACCCTCAAAGAGTTAAAAAAAAAAAATCAAATAATCAAATAGAAGCGCTAAACCACAGGGGTCATACAGCTCAAAGGGTTAAAGTGTGTAGGAGAGAGGGAGATTACTTCCAGGTAAAAGTAGGTCTTAGACAATGATGTGTGATGTCACCATGGTTGTTTAATATATTTATAGATGGGGTTGTAAAAGAAGTAAATGCTAGGGTGTTGGGGAGAGAAGTGGGATTAAATTATGGGGAATCAAGTACAAAATGGGAGTTGACACAGTTACTTTTTGCTGATGATACTGTGCTTATGGGAGATTCTAAAGAAAAGAAAGGTTATAAGGGTACCAAACGATTTAGATAAAGACAAATTGGATATCACATTGGAGAGAGGGAGTATGGAAGAAGTGAATGTTTTCAGGCGAGTGGTGCGTTGAGGTATCTGTGGAGACAAAAAACGTTATCTATGGAGGCAAAGAAGGGAATGTATGAAAGTACAGTGGACCCTCGGAAATCGAACACTCCCAACTTGCCCTATTATGTAAGTTTATTATTGTAAGTGTTTTTATAGGTGTATTTTTGGGGGTCTGAAACAGACTAATCTAATTTACATCATTCCTTATGGGAATAAATTCCAGAACAGCATTCTGGAATGAAAAATGTTCGATTTCCGGAGGTCCACTGTATAGTGGTACTAACACTCTTATATGGGTGTGAAGCTTGGGTTGTAAATGCTGCAGCACGGAGGCAGCTGGAGGCAGTGGAGATGTCCTGTCTAAGAGCAATTTGTGGTGTAAATATTATGCAGAGAATTCAGAGTGGAAATTAGGTGGTGTGGAGTTAATAAAAGTATTAGTCAAGAGGGCTGAAGAGGGGTTGTTGAGGTGGTTTGGTCATTTAGAGAGAATGGATCAAAGTAGAATGACTTGGAGAGTGTATAAATCTGTAGGGGAAGGAAGGAGGGGTAGGGGTCGTCCTCAAAAAGGTTGGAGGGAGGGGGTAAAGGAGGTTTTGTGATTGAGGAGCTTGGACTTCCAGGAAGCGTGTGTGAGCTTGTTAGATAGGAGTGAATGGAGACGAATGGTTTTTGGGACCTGACGAGCTGTTGGAGTGAGCAGGGTAATATTTAGTGAAGGGATTCAGGGAAACCAGTTATTATAGATTTAGCCGGACTTGAGTCCTGGAAATGGGAAGTACAATGCCTGCACTTTAAAGGAGGGGTCTGGGATAGTGACAGTTTGGAGGGACTATTCTAAACTTGTATCTGAGCACCTCTGCAAAGACAGTGATTATGTATGAGTGAGGTGAAAGTGTGAATGATGATGAAAGTATTTACTTTTTGGGGATTTTTTTTCTTTTTGGGTCACCCTGCCTGGGTGGGAGACGGCCGACTTGTTGAAAAAAAAAAAATTCTATCATTGTTTGTATCTGCTTGATGGACATTCCAGTCTTGTCAAAGCCAAGCAGAAATACCTGTACAATTGCTTGTGGGAGTTTAGTGTCCTCTTTCCTTTATAACCTATAGTATATTTTTCTGCCTTTCAAAAATGCTATTAATAATGGGATATTTTAAATATGCTAAGTAAATGAATGAGTTAACTGCTTTGTCTCTCCAGCTGATAGGAAATTATTAATTCTTTTGCTAAGGTTGATTGTATGATTTTGGTAATATTCTCCAGCCCCTCAAGGAAAGTGCATTGATGATAGTGAGGGGCTCTTAATCCAAGGAATTGTACCAATCTTCCCTTTCCTTGAATTGAAACTGCCTTCCATTTCTCCAATTGCTGTATGTTTTTATGGTGTTCAACACACACTCATAAACTTAATAATAAATTTCTCCAGTTAATATTAAAAAATTGTATGTGTCATCTTTCAGGAATCTGAGGATGTGGATTTTGAAGTTCCAAAACATAAAACTAGGCGGTCAGCTCAAAAACGGATGCCCAGTCAAGAGGTGATGCCATCAAAGAAGGAAAAAAGAAAGAAAAAGCAGTGAATCTGTAAATTTTGAGAAAAAATATTTTTGAGATAGTGCCTTATTATTAAAATGGACAATTTACCCTCACCTCTTCTTCATAGTCTAAATCAGTTATATTTTGGTCCAAAACATATGAATAAAGCTCTAGGATCCTTAAAAATTCAACAACACGTGAATAAAGCTCTAGTATCCTTAAACATGCAAAAACACGTGAATAAAGCTCTAGCATCCTTAAACATCCAACAACACGTGAATAAAGCTCTAGCATCCTTAAACATCAGCTTCCAGTACCGTTGTTCCCCATGAGAGAACATTTTTTGGATTTGTCATGAGATTACAAGCCCTTGTGAAGTATAAATTGTTGTTTACATGAAATATTGTAACATGGAAAGTAATGAATTAACCATTGTATATTAATGTTTAAATAAATACACCCTAATGCAAAATCTTCATACAGTATTATTCCATTTTTTTACTCTACAGTTTTTCAGTGTTCTTTTATCAGTTTTGCTCTTTTTATAATACTGATAAATACACAGGTCTTCATGGGGAAGTGGAACAGAATTCTTCCTCCGTAAGTCATGCGTGTCGTAAGTCGACTAAAATGCCAGGAGCAAGAGGCTAGTAACCCCCTCTCCTGTATACATTACTAAAGTTAAAAATAGAATTATTATTATTATTATCAAATAGAAGCGCTAAACCACAGGGGTTATACAGTGCTGCAGGTTATTGCAGGATGCAGGGAGAATGGGTTGTAAGAGGGAGATGGATGATTAGTAGGGGATGGAGTGCAGCAGGACGGTGGATAGTGCAGGGATAGAGGGTAGCAAGAGATCAAGGTAGAAGGGACTGAGGGAGGTGCTAGAGGTATAATCTTCAGAGTTTGTGTAGTAAGTCAGTTTCTGTCAAAAAGTCAACGAGAGAGTCAGGATTAAAGGAGGGTCCATCTGCAAGAAGGGAAGGTAAAGAAAGGGCCGCAGAGCGAAGACGCCGTTGGAGGTAAATTCTGCATGCTCGTTGATAGAGTGGGCAGTCCAACAGAATATGTCGAACAGACACTGGAACCTGACAATGCTCACAGAGAGGGGCAGGGAGCCTCTCCATGAGATACCCGTGAGTAAGACGAGTGTGGCCGATGCGAAGACGGGAGAGTGTAGTCTCCCAACCTCGACATTGGTGACAAGAAGGCCAGAAACCTATACAGTGGACACCGAGTAACGTAAAAACTTCATTCCAGAAGCCTGCTCAAGTGCCATTACCGAATGAATTTACTCCCTTAAGGAATAACGTCACGTAGGTTAGTCTATTTCAGACCCCCAAAAATACACTTCCACAAGCACTTACAATATTATACTTACATAATTGTACGATTTCCGGGGTGTTCATTACTCGGGGGTCCACTGTACTCGGTTTAATAGAATGAAGTTTGTTATTTAGCAGGTCAGACCAGCAGTGTTGCCAACGGGTGTGAAGGTGGGTAGCAATGACCGCAAAATAGTCCGTGAAAGGAACACCTCTATATGAAACTGGAAGGTCATGTACTGCTGACCGTGCAGCAGTGTCTGTCTGTTCATTGCCCTGTACGTCAACATGACCAGGGACCCAACAAAAAATAATATCTTTGTGCTTGCTAGAGATAAGGCGTAACCAAAGTTGGATATGAAGAACTAGGGGGTGAGGTGTATCAATTTTACGGATAGCCTGTAAAGCACTAAGGGAGTCTGAAACCACCACAAATGGTGACACAGGCATAGATGCAATACGGATAAGTGCCACAAGAATGGTATACAATTCAGCCGTAAATATGTTAGCCGAGGGTAATAGATGCCTTCGCACGATGCTGTCCGGGAAGACTGCTGCGAATCCGACACTGTCAGATGACTTTGAACCATTG
The DNA here is from genome assembly GCA_009830355.1 of Cherax destructor. NCBI lineage: Eukaryota > Metazoa > Arthropoda > Malacostraca > Decapoda > Parastacidae > Cherax > Cherax destructor. The sequence continues at coordinate 33,715 of WNWK01006664.1, read as the reverse complement.
ATGTATACTGCGATGGCATGGGAATGAGAACGGAAGTGGTCTAGAAAAAAAGAGTGAGAAGCCACCGTAGGTAGTTGGGGTTTCGCGCAAGGTAGAGGAATAGAACAGACACGGACAGCAGGAACTTCCCAAGGGGGTAGGGGAAAGGGAGATGTCACATGAACGTATAAAGGTGGTAGTTGAAGGGAAGACGAGTGAATGAAGACGAAGAGAAAAGGGACGAAGTAAACAGGGGCGACGGACAAATAAAGAGCGCCTACTAACATCTGTGACAATCCTATACATGGAAGGATTGCAGAGGTCATGGGAGCGAACATGATAGCGAATGCAATGTGCATCACGACGATTGGACAAGGATGGAATGTTCGCTTCTACACAGAGGCTCTCAACTGGGGAAGAACGAAATGCACCAAGGCATAAATGCAATCCCTGGTGATGTATGGGATTAAGGCTAGAAAGAGTAGCAGGGAAGGGCGCCGAATATATCTGGTCACCATAATCGAGTTTCAATAAAATTAGGGCTGAATGCATGCAGAGGAGAGTGCTACAATCAGCCCCCCACGAAAGATGTGCGAGGGTTTTTAGGAGGTTCAGCCGGCTATGACAAGTTGCCTTCAGAGAGGTAATGTGAGGTTTCCAGGACAATCGACGGTCAAACAGGAGGCCGAGAAACCTGACTGTATCACGTTCTGGGATACGTGAGCCGTATAGGTACAACGGATGATCAGAGACCAATGAACGTCTAGTAAACGTAATTTGATGAGTTTTTCCACTAGAAAATTTAAACCTGTGAGTGGTGGCCCAATCGGAAACTCGGTTGATGGCATGCTGGGGGGAAACTGCAATGAGGTGACAGTCAGCACCTGCACAAGCTATAGCAAAGTCATCCACATAAAGTGATGACCAAATGTTGGATGGGAGAACTGATGCCAGATTTATAGCAAAGAGAAAGAGTGTTGTGCTCAGAACACAACCCTGGGGGACACCTTCAGCTTGGACAAAGTCCGGGGAAAGCTCATTACTAACCCAGACACGGAAATGTCTTTCAGTTAAGAAAGCCTTAAGGAAAAATGGTAGATTGCCTCGGAGGCCTAAGGAGTGGGCCTATATCAAGATATTATACTTCCAAATTGTGTCATAAGCCTTCTCAAGATCGAAAAAGATGGCGATAACTGAGCGGTTATTGGCAAAGGCATTACGAATATACGTATCCAAGCGCAGTAAGGGATCAATGGCAGAACGGCCCTTCCGAAAGCCATATTGACTAGTGGAGAGACTACTGTGCATCTCTAAATACCACATCAAACGTCTATTAACTAGACGTTCCATCACCTTGCAAACTGCACTGGTAAGAACAATGGGACGGTAGTGGGAGGTATCATGTCCCGTAGTACCCGGTTTGCGAAAAGGGAGAACAATAGCAGACTTCCACAGTTGGGGAATAACTCCTTGCGACCATATAAGATTAAAGAGTTGTAAGAGGACAGTAAGAGCAGACTGATGTAAATGCTGTAGCATACGAATATGTATGCCGTCTGGCCCAGCTGCCGATGATCGGCAAGCAGAGAGTGTTGCCTCCACTTCTTGAAGGGTAAAAGGCACATTATAAGATTCTTCTCTGAGAGAAGAAAAATCTAAGGGCTTTAACTCGCTGGCAGACTTAGAAGAAAGGAACGAGGGGCATAGATGGAGCCCGAGAAATGCGGACGAGATGATTACCAATTTCAGTGGCAACGGCAAGAGGGTGTGCTATATCGACACCGGCAACCTGAAGAACAGGAGCCGGGTCGGGGGAGAATTTACCACTCAATTTCCGCACTTTCTTCCAGACTGCACTCATTGAGGAAGCCGAAGTGACAGTAGAAACGTAATCTCGCCAGCAAGTGCGTTTAGCGTCATGTATGACACGGCGAGCAATTGCTCTCTTCTGCTTAAAATCAAGGAGTCTCTCTGTGGTTCTGTTATACTGGTACCTGCCCCACGCAGCGCATTTCAAACGTACTGCCCGAGCACAAGCAGGAGACCACCAAGGCACACACTTCTGAGAATGCTTGCCCGAGGTTTGGGGGATACAATGTGAAGCTGCGGTTAAGACGGAGGACGACAAGATATGTAAAACCTCATGAATGGAGGACGAGGAAGGAGCCTCATGAAAGGCAGTACGATGTGTGTAAAGGTCCCATTTCGCCCGGTCAAATTATCAGCATGGGTTACGAGGAGGTGAAGAATACGAAGGGGACATGAGGATGATTGGAAAATGATCGCTGTCATGTAACTCCGGAAGGACAGACCAGGTGAAGTCAAGGACAGTTGAGGAAGAGCAGATGGAGAGATCAATGCAAGAGAAAGAATGAGTTCGAGGATCAAAATGGGAACTGAATGCCACGGGAGTCACAGTGCGACCCCTCCCCCAAACAAAATGGTGTGTATTAAAATCGTCAAGTAACAGAAGGGGTGGCGGCAAGGAAGAAACCAGAAAATCAACATCTGGGATAGACAATGCCCGAGAAGGGAAGAGATATAAAGAACAGAGTGTATACCACTTATTCAAGTGGATACGGGCTGCGGTGTAATGTAGAGAAGAATGAACATAGAGCTGAGGGTATGGAATACCAGTGCGTATAAGAAGAGCATTTTTGTTAAAGGTTCCATCGGAAAAAGGATCCGATGAATATAACAAATCATAGCCCGAAAAGGGACGGATAACAGTGGATTGTAATTTGGGTTCTTGCAAACAGACACCAACAGGAAAAAACTGGGAGAGCAACACCTGAAGCTCACCCCGGTTACCCCTGAGGCCTCGGATATTCCACTGCAAATAAGCCATGATTTATGAAGAGAAAGATACAAGTCGAAGTTAGAGGTATCTATGGACTAGGGTTAGAAAAGTCCACATGTGGAGGCAGCGGAAGACCTGTAATCAAAGAAGGAGTGGGACGCTGTGAAGGAAGGAGGGGTGTAGATGGAGAAGAGGAGGAGGAACCGGAGGTGGAGCGGTGTCCATCAATGGTCCAGTCTCTGCAAAAATCCTGCGATAGCTTCCAGCGTTTTGGAAGACAAAGATGCAGGATGTGGGACCACATTAGAGATCTGGGAGACTATAGACTGTACTAAAGTAGAGGGCGAGGAGATGGAAGAGGAGACTGTCGAAGGGGCTTGGGAGAGGACAGGAGTGGAAGCGACCTGGGGAAAAACAGTCAAGGAAGAAACTTGGGAGGGGACAGGGGATGAAGATATTGAACGAGGAGGAGGATGAACCTCCACACACATTACAGAACTAGTCGAAGGTGAAGAATCCGGCAATGGAGATTTTTTGCCGGACTTATGAGAACGAGGGCGTAAAGACACAGAACTGTGCGAGTGAGTAGAGGAAGGGGTGAGGACAGTATGGGATGCCGAGGTAGGGACCTCGGAGCCAAGAACAGCAAAAGAATTCAAGACAGGAGTGACTGAGGATGGGGCGACCGCAGAGGAAACCGCGTAAGTTGGGACCTCATAAGTGGGGGAACGTTTAACAATGCAAGAATAGGAAATACACCTGTAGTAATATCGGAGATAAAACCCTTGTAACATTATTATTATTATTATTATCAAATAGAAGCACTAAACCACAGGGGTTATACAGCGCAACCCTTGTAACAAATCTAGGGTCGAGAAACCTTTTTTTTATCTCCGATATTACTACAGCTGTATTTCCTAATATCTCCGATATTACGTAAAAGATCAAGTACAGGAAGTGGGAAGCGATCTGGAATTGTTTTCACATTTAACTTCCTAAAGTCAATCACTAGGCGCCAAGTACCGTCCTTCTTAGGTATTAAGATCAGTGGCGCATTCCAAGGTGCGATAACACCATCATCAAGCATCTGGTTGATTAATTCATCTGCGACAGCAACTTATGAATGCGGCATTCTGTACGCAGGTACATAAATTGGTCTAGTACCAGGTTCAAGTGGAATACAGCTGTCGTATCTGAGCACCTCTGCAAAGACAGTGATTATGTATGTGTGGTGAAAGCGTTGAATGATGATGAAATTATTTTCTTTTTGGGGATTTTCTTTCTTTTTGGGTCACCCTGCCTCGGTGGGAGACGGCCGACTTGTAAAAAAAAAAAAAATTAATATATATATATATATATATATATATATACAGTGGTACCTCGACTTACGATATTTTTTCATTCCAGAATGCTGTTCAAGTGCCATTACCAAACGAATTTATCTCCTTAAGAAATGATGTAAAATAGACTAGTCCGTTTAGACCCCCAAAATTACACTTACAAAAGCATTTAAAAATAAACTTACATAAAGGGTGTGTTTGGGGACCATCGTAAGTCGAGGTACCACTGATATATATATATATACAGTGGGACGCTTCATGCCCCAACTACCATGTAGTACTTTAAATGCTTGTAAGTGTATTTGGGTCTAAAAGACTAGTCTATTTACATCATTCATGGAATAAATTCGTTGTAGCAGCCATTCTGATGAATATCGTAGTCAGGTACCACTGTACAGTGTACGACTGATGGTCCAAACACACCCTTTATGTAAGTTTATTTTAAATTCTTTGTAAGTGTAATTTTGGGGTCTAAACAGACTAGTCTATTTTACATCATTTCTTAAGGAGATAAATTCGTTTGGTAATGGCACTTGAACAGCATTCTGGAATGAAAAAATATCGTAAGTCGGGGTACCACTGTATATATATATATATACATGTATATATATAATAATAATACTTTATTGTGACATGGTACAATGATACATGGTAGACAAGATATATTTCTTAATGAGATGTACATGCCAAAAGCCCCTAATATGCTGTGCATTGCGGGCATTCTTAAGACTACTTTATTCTAGACTACATGGTAAAAAGTTATGGTTGACAATTTATAAAATAAGTATAATTGCATATCTAAGTTATAAAGTTTGAATATAAGTTGAACATATCAATTAATTGCAGCAATGCAACTAATTGAGTGAGATAACAATTTAAAACAATTAGTTGCATTGCAGTTACAGTTTACGTGGTCATTATAATGTAAATGTTAGGTAATAGTTAGCTTAGTATGTATTATTCATAACAGGTTTTTACATTTAAGTGATTAGTCAGGTTTTTACATTAAGTGATTATTCTACTTTGTTGAGAATGTTTGATATTGAGCATTTAGCTTTGGGTGAGAAGGTGATTTTTTAGCATCGTTTTGAATTGGGGTACAGGCAGGGTTTCTTTGGCAATGACAGGTAATGAATTCCAAATTTTCGTGCCTTTTATATGCATTGAGTTTTTACATAGTGTTAGATGGACACGGGAACATCGAGGAGTGATCTGTGTCTAGTGTTATGGTCATGTGTCCTGTTAAAATTGGTAAGGAGAAGTTTGAGTGGTGGGTTAATATTTGCATAGAGTGTTCTATGTATGTAATAGGCACAGTAAAAGTATGGATGTCTTGTATGGTGAGTAAGTTTAGGTTTTTGAATATTGGTGGAGTATGTTGTCTGGAGTGTGAATTTGTTATCATTCTAACTGCTGCCTTTTGTTGTGTTATTAGTGGTCTGAGATGAGTTATTGATGTAGAGCCCCATGCGCAGATTCCATAGGTGAGGTATGGGTAAATGAGTGAGTGATATAGGGTAAGGAGAGCTGGTTGTGGAACATAGTACCGTATCTTGGATAGTATTCCCACGGTCTTTGAGACTTTCTTGGAAATTTGTTGTATATGTGTCTGAAATTTGAGGCCACTGTCAAGATGGATTCCTAAGAATTTTCCCTCTGTGAGTTTTGCAATAGGGGACCCGTTTATCATTATGTTAAGTGGTGCGTTTGTAGCTCTGTTCCCAAACTGGATAAAATAGGTTTTATCAATATTGAGAGTAAGTTTGTTGGTCATCATCCAGGTAGATATTTTCTGCAATTCAATATTTACAGTGTTAGCTAGTATGTCTGGGCTTGTGTGCGAGATAACGTATGTAGTGTCATCTGCAAATAGTATGGGTTTGAGTAGTTGAGATGCATTTGGTAGGTCGTTAATGTAAATGAGAAAGAGAAGTGGGCCAAGAACACTTCCCTGTGGGACTCCTACTGTAATAGTTTGCGCGGTAGAGCTAGCTCCATTTGTGTACACATATTGGTTTCTGTTGCTAAGGTATGATTTTAGGTAGTTGAGGGAGTGCCCTCTTATACCATAGTGTGATAATTTTAGGTGTAACAGATCATGGTCAACTGTATCAAAAGCTTTACGTAAATCAATGAAGATTCCCACTGGGATTTCTTTTTTCTCAAGAGCGGTGTAAATTATTTCTAATATGTGTATAATGGCATCATTTGTATTTTTATTAGGCCTGAATCCAAATTGACAGTGGTTGAGTACGTTGTTGGAGGTGAGGTAGGAATATATTTGTCTATGAATTAATTTTTCAAAGATTTTGGAGAGAAGGGGTAAGTTAGATATCGGCCTGTAGTTATTAAGGTCTGTTTGAGCTCCTCCTTTATGTATTGGGGTGACCCTCGCTATTTTGAGTATTGATGGGAAGGTAGAGGATTCGATGGATTTGTTAAAAAGTGTTGCAATAATTGGTGAGAGAACTTGAGAGGCTTTTTTGTATATAAAAGGTGGTAAGTTATTTAGGTCACCTGCTTTGTTTTTTAATGTGTTGATTATAAGTGAAACTTCTATTGGGTTGGTCGGGGCTAGGAATAGTGTGTTCGGATAGGTGCCAATTAGATAGTCGTTAGGTGGAGTATTTGAACTTGGGATTTTGCTTGCCAGCTTTTTACCTATGGTGGAGAAGAAATCATTGAGTTTGTTTGCTGTTTCAATAGGTGGGAGTAGGGGTTCATCTGGTTTTGTTAGCTTGATTGTTCTGTTTGTGGATATCTTTTTAGTTCCTAGAATTTCAGATAGGGTTTTCCAGGTCTTTTTTATATCACCTTTTAAGTTATGTAATCTGTTCTCATAGTACAATTTTTTTGACCTTCTTATCAGACTCGTTAGGTTTGATGAGTAGCGTTTTGTTTGCTCTCTTGTCATTTGCCCCATTCTGTACTGTTTTTCATATAGGTGCTTTATATTAATGGATTTGAGTATGCTGGGGGTTAGCCAGGGACTATTTAATCTTTTAGTTGTGATTTGTTTAGTTTTTTTAGGGCAATGCTTGTTATAGAGGTATTGGGTCTTTTTAAGAAAATTATTAATACATAAGTCAGTATCTGGGAAGTTGTCTATTTCTGTTTGCCAGTCAGTGTTTGTCATAGCTGTTATAAAGTTATTTATAGCTGTCTCATTATGTAGTCTGAAGGTAACTTTAGTAGTCTCTAGTGGTAATTTTCCGAGATTTGTTATGAGAAAGGTTGGGTAGTGGTCTGTGGTATTGTCTGTGATTATGCCTGATTTTAATGGGGATATGGTGTTAGTCCAGATATGGTCTAATAGAGAGGCACAGGTCTCAGAGATTCTCGTAGGTTTTGTTATTGTCGGGAGCAGCAAGCAGTTGCTCATAGTGTTTGTGAATTCAGTTACTGTGGGTCCTGATCTTGTAGGAGGTTTATATTGAAGTCTCCTGTGAGGATTAAGTGGTCTTTGTTCATGTGTGCATCAGCAATCATACTTCCTAATTTTTCACTAAATTGTTGAATGTTTGACTGGGGTAATCTATAGATGTTTATAACTGTGAGAGGTTTTTGTAGGTATTTGGATTTAAACTTAGCTATTATATATTCTCCATGTTCATCTCTTGTGCATGTATTGTTAATACATTCAAGCTGGTCTGAGTATAACATAGCTGTGCCACCTCCTTGTTGGTCTGGCCACAGTTGTGTATGGCTGTGTAACTAGGAATGGCATAGATATCTGTAGTATGTGGCTTTAACCAGGTTTCAGTGAGAGCAATGATGGACATACTGGCCTGTAGTGAATTTAATAATGCAGTGAGGTCATCAAAATGTTTGCTTAAAGATCTGACATTGTAGTTAAAGATAGTTATGTTATTGTTGGATTTGAGTAGTGTTTTAGCCTGTTCTGCTGTGTAGTAATGGCAGTTGTCATTAGGTTCATGTAAGTCATTTAATAGAAGGTTGGTATTAGGATCAGTGTTTGGAATCATAAGATTTAGTGTGATTCTATAATTAAACTTAAAATTCGAACAACACAAGTAGACCTAAGAATATGACAATGCAATAGGATTTCTTGGCACGTGAGTTAGGACGTTGAATATGTTTACAAAAATGAAAGAATGAGCTAAGGTAGTCAATTTACAGCTAATAAGAATCTAAAACTATAGCACCTGAGTTAGCACCTGAGTAAGTTAATTAATTAAACAAAAGTTTATATACGAGTGAGATTCTAAAAGATTAAGAACAATGAATAATGCTAGACTTAAAGATATAATATCTGTTCAATTGATTTTTCTAGCTAATTGGATTAACAGACTTTTGAATAGAAGTCACAGAGGTTTAGGATATATCTTTACAGTGTAATTGATTTATTATTTAACTAGTTAATAGAACTGGTTGGAAAGTTACTATGATTAGTATTAAGTTATAATGGAACAAATATTAAGATTCAGTATTGCACTAGTTGTGATTATAGAATTTATTAAGGGCAATATAATGAAAATTAAAGTTAATTATTAAAAGAGAGATAAGTGCTAAAGTGTATAAAAGTGTACAAAAGTAAAATTTATTAGTATTAAAAATATTAAAAGATAAGTACAATTTTTAGCAAATAAGGTGATTAATAGAACTTATAAATTCTAAGCAAGTAAGCTGATAAAAATATATAGGTATGTGGGTTGAAAAATGGGCACAAGTAAAAATTGTATGTATTTAAAAATAAAAGTAAAACTATTTGTCAAAAATATTCATCAGAGGATAGACAAATACTTAAATGAGGTAGATGGGCAAAACATACACTACACTATACGTAGGGGTTTGGTATTGGACATTGTGTTTATACAGTCTCTGTTATATTTGCATCCCTAAGGAATCTTGATAGTTCAGTCTCAGTTGTGATAGCTATTGTCAACTCTACAGCTTATTTATCTATCACAATTCATCTAATATGACATAATAAACAATATAAGTAACATAAAAACCTGATATACACTCTAGAAGGAAAAATATATGTATGTCATTACGAATGTGGTTGGGGAGGATGGTGGTGGCGAGCATACTTGGTCCAGCTATGAAAACATCTTCCCATTCTTTCCTCCTTCAGACATGTTAGTATAAGAGAAAACGGAGTTTGTAATGCTAACTGCATTAGATCACTTCCAGTCGGCTTCACGGAGTGAACAGAAATCATACGTGTCCAGGCTGGTAACAGCAACAACTGGTTTGTTTACAAAACTCCCGAACCTTCATTTAAATCTTGTTTACTCACCTCGCACTCTACCACTGCCTCTACTACCACGCCTCTACCACCACTGCCTCTACCACCACTGCCTCTACTACCACTGCCTCTCACCACTGCCTCTACCACTGCCTCAACCACTGCCTCTACCACCACTGCCTTTACCATCACTGCCTTTACCACCACTGCCTCTACCACCACTGCCTCTACTACCACTGCCTCTACCACCACTGCCTCTACCACCACTGCCTCTACCACCACTGCCTCTACTACCGCTGCCTCTCACCACTGCCTCTACCACTGCCTCTACCACTGCCTCAACTACTGCCTCTACCACCACTGCCTCTACTACCACTGCCTCAACCACTGCCTCTACCACCACTGCCTCCACCACCACTGCCTCCACCACCACTGCCTCTACTACCACTGCCTCTACCACCACTGCCTCTACCACCACTGCCTCTACCACCACTGCCTCTACTACCGCTGCCTCTCACCACTGCCTCTACCACTGCGTCTACCACTGCCTCAACCACTGCCTCTACCACCACTGCCTCTACTACCACTGCCTCTACTACCACTGCCTCCACCACCACTGCCTCCACCACCACTGCCTCTACCACCACTGCCTCTACCACCACTGCCTCTACTACCACTGCCTCTCACCACTGCCTCTAACCACTGCCTCGCACTTAATGAACAAACTCCAAACAATTATTATTAAGTGTGAAATGTCTGGATGAGCGTGCAGGGTATTGTTCTCTCGAGTGTAAACAACACGGGACTGGCTCTCCACGCCTGCGAGTGAGGCACCCAAGCGCCTGGGCGGACAGGTCTCGGACGCACTTGTTTGAATCGTGATATTTTGTTCGCATAGTGATATCGATTTTCTTGTTCTAATGATGATATGTTCTATTGCCGAGACGTTCGAATAGCGGAGGTCCACTGTAGATATATAAGCCTTAGAGTTTATATTAGTGTCATTTTGAAGGACTATCTTGTCCTGTCCACAAACACACACCCCTGTCACCGGCACAATTCCAAACATTCGCCAGAAACAGAACTCTCTGGAACACTTTTTTGAGCAACAGGGATCCAGTGACTCTCAAGCTGGTCCTAGTGGCATTAAAAAACAAAGAAGGGAAGTAACCCAGGAAGAGGACTTGGTACCTGAAGTGTTAATGGAAGGGGATTCCCCTTCCAAACACTAGCAACTACTCCTTCCTCTCCCCTTCTTCCATCTTCCACACATCAACTCTTCAATGAAGGTTAGTGTCAAGTTATTACTGTTTTATGTACTTTATATCTCATTCTTTTCTGTGTAATTTAATGTGGAAACAATATTTATTTTAATACTTTTGGGTGTCTGAAATGGATTAATTGAATTTCCATTATTTCTTATGGGGAAAATATTCGGATTACATTATTTTCGGTTTAAGTTAAGCCCTCTGGAACGGATTAATCACGTAATCCGGGGGTCCACTGTATTTGTATATATCTGAATATTATTGTAAAATGCTGATATTGTACCAGATAGTACTTGAGAGCCATTAAGATATATGTGCCTTCAGCACAATAATATTGTTTATGAGAGCAGTGTAGGAGCTAACCTCCTAATTAGCATCCTAATTAATATCCTGATTATATTTAATTTGATTTACTTTGATACCCTAGACGTTAAATCTTTGTTAATAAACATATCAAATTTATTTCTTTGGTTAGTACCCTCTCAGTTGAAATCCTAAGATACTATTGGTTATAACGGATAACTGGACCAGGATACTGACTACTTGTTGCAAAAACCCAGTAACAGGCTGGATGCTAGAAGGGCAATCCTTTCTACTGTTCACTGGAGATGTCTATTTCTAATAGATATCGCATCTTTTGTAACAGCAGACTACTGCATTATTGTAATACAGTGGTCCCTCGACTAGCGGTGATTCCGTATAGCGGTGAATTCGTGTAACGAGCGCTTTTTCAGTAAATATTTCCCTCAGGCAGCGACCATTCCCTCGTGTAGCGGCCTGTACCAGACCTGTCCGCCTGCCCGCGCTTGCACGGTGAGGCGGCAGGACGCCAGTCTAGCGTTGTTTACCATTGAGAGAACATTACCCAGCGAGCTCTTTCAAACATTCACAATACTTTTGTTGTGTTTATTGCTGGTTCAGTGATTGTCACTGTGAAATAAGTCACCATGGGTCCAAAGAAGCTTCCTAGTGGCACCCCTGTGGTAAAGAGTGAGAAACACCATCGAACTAAAGAAGGAGATAGTTGAAAAATATGAGAGTGGTATACGTGTGAGTGAGCTTGCCAGGATGTACAAGAAAAACACATCTACTATCACCACTATCCTGGCAAAGAGAAATGAAATCAAGGAAGCTAATGTTGCAAAAGGGGTTGATTTGTTAACGAAAAATAGATCGAAAACAGTGGATGAGGTTGAGAAGTTGTTGGTGTTGTGGATCAATGAAAAACAGTTAGCGGGTGATAGTATTTCCACGGCGATAATTTGTGAAAAGGAAAGGAAGTTGCACGCAGATCTTGTCAAGACAATGCCTGGAGCCAGTGGTGAGGCGAGTGATTTTAAAGCAAGCAAAGGCTGGTTTGAGAGGTTTAAGAAACATAGTGGCATACACAGTGTTGTGAGACATGGTGAGGCAGCCAGCTCAGACAAACGTGCAGCTGATAAGTTTGTGCAAGAATTCCAGGGGTTCGTAGACACTAAAAAATTTGAACCCCAACAAGTGTTTAATTGTGATGAAACAGGCCTGTTTGGGAAGAAAATGCCCAACAGGACCTTCATTACTCAGGAGGGAAAGGCACTGCCAGGACACAAGCCTATGAAAGACAGGCTAACTCTTATGCTTTGTGCCAATGCCAGTGGTGATTTTAAAGTGAAGCCTTTACTGGTGTATCACGCAGAAAATCCCAGAGCCTTCAAGAAACACAATGTTAACAGGAATAATTTGTGTGTGTATTGGAAGGCTAACACTAATGCATGGGTCACTAAGGACTTTTTCGTGGAATGGTTGACTGGAGTGTTTGGCCCTAGTATGAAGAAATAACTCCTGGAAAAGAAATTGCCACTCAAGTGCCTCCTGGTACTGGACAATGCTCCTGCTCATCCTCACAACTTGGGAGACTATTTGTCTGATGAGTTCAGTTTCATCACAGTGAAGTTCTTGCCTCCTAACACCACTCCTCTCATCCAGCCCATGGACCAGCAGGTCATTGGAAACTTCAAGAAACTGTACACCAAAGCAATGTTTCAAAGGTGCTTTGATGTAACCTCAGCCTCTGCATTGACCCTAAGAGAGTTCTGGAAAGATGACTTCAATATCGTGCATTGCATAGGCCTTATAGGTAAGGCTTGGGAGGGAGTGACTTCCAGGACTTTGAACTCTGCTTGGAGACCACTGTGGCCGGATTGTGTTGAAAAGAGGGATTTTGAAGGATTTGAGGCTGGCCCTGACCCTGACGACCCTGTGCCTGTTGTGGACTCTATTGTGGCATTGGGGAACAGCCTGGTGTTGGAGTTGAGTGGTGAGGATGTGGAAGAGTTGGTGGAGGAGCACAGGGTAGACCTAACCACTGAAGAGCTGAGGGAACTTCATCAGGAACAGCAACAGACGACATTTAAGGAAATTGATTCAAGGCAGGCAAAATTGCAGACCTGGAAAATATACAGAGAACTGTCACAGCACATATAAGCACAACAAAAGCACCTAAATTACTGGGAACGGTTGAAGTCCCTTGACTTGTACTCCCTGGAATGTAGGTGAGAAAGATACATAATAATACAGGAAGCCCTCTACTTTCGCGAGTTCCACTTTCACGAGCTTCGAACATTCGCAAATGCCCAGCCGCCTATTATTGGCAGTGACGCTGGCAGTAAAGAGTTAGAATCTACACACTAGACTCATCATGCCACGCAGTTACACTCCATATAATCACCTCCATTCATATGTCATCAGTAACTGCATGGCTAACTATCATCATCATTGTCATTGTCATCATCATCACAAGTCGTCAGAGTTTGTCTGCCTAACCTTACGAGTGGTGAGTGTTTTGTTTGTTCATTATGTTACTATTATGTTACCCCCTACTCACCCAAAACTAAATACTCATACTATAAGTTAATGTCAGAAATGCTCAATGTTATTTTCCTTAAGATAATCTCAATTTCATATTACCATTCGAGAATCTAAACACCTGTTACAATCTAATATCATCATATAATAATTTTAACAGTATAATATCATATTGTAATTTGAAAACAAATTTTAACTAGAATAAACTCAATAAATTTCTCTATTATTATGTACATAGTCTTTAAGTTACTAGATTAAGCTGCCCCTAATGCCATGGCATGTCAGTGGCTCTCCTTGCACTCAATTTATATTGCAACTACCAATACCTATGTAATCCGCAATGAAATAAAATTTACTTTATTAAACCATAACATGTACAGTGGTCCCCTCGACTATCGGTCTTAATCCGTTCCAGGAGCTAGACCTCAACACAAAAATTTTGAAACTCGAAACCTTATTTCCCATAAGAAATAATGTAAATACAATTAATCCGTTCCACCCAAAAATATTCACAAAAAATTCATTTTTTTAAAGAATAAATACTATAGTTTTACATACACAAACTAATATTATTAACATAAAATAATAAATACATAAATAATAAATAACTTCCATGGGGAAGTGGAACAGAATTCTTCCTCTGTAAGCCATGCTTGTCGTAAGAGTCGACTAAAATGCCGGGAGCAAGGGGCTAGTAACCCTTTCCCCTGTATACATTACTAAAGTTAAAAAGAGAAACTTTTGTTTTTCTCTTTGGGCCACCCTGCATTGGTGGGAAACGGCCGATTTGTTGAAAGAAGAAGAAGAAATAACATTTACTTACCTTTATTGAAGAGAGTTGCTGGCATCTGGAAGATAGGGAGAAGGACAGGGGAAGGGGTTAGTGTTTGGAAGGGGAATCCCCACTCCCTGCCTTCCTGCTACACTCCCTGCATGCCTGCTACACTCCCTGCATGAATGCTACACTCCCTGCATGCCTGCTACACTCCCTGCATGCCTGCTACACTCCCTGCATGCCTGCTACACTCCCTGCATGAATGCTACACTCCCTGCATGAATGCTACACTCCCTGCATGAATGCTACACTCCCTGCATGAATGCTACACTCCCTGCATGAATGCTACACTCCCTGCATGAATGCTACACTCCCTGCATGAATGCTACACTCCCTGCATGCCTGCTACACTCCTTGCATGCCTGCTACACTCCCTGCATGCCTGCTACACTCCCTGCATGCCTGCTACACTCCCTGCATGCCTGCTACACTCCCTGCATGCCTGCTACACTCCCTGCATGAATGCTACACTCCCTGCATGAATGCTACACTCCTTGCATGCCTGCTACCACTGGGGTGCCACTAGGAAGCTTCTTTAGACCCATGGTGACTTATTTCACAGTGACAATCACTAAACCAGCAATAAACAGAATAAATTTATTGTGAAATGTTTGAAAGAGCGCGCTGGGTAATGTTCACTCAAGTGTAAACAACGCTAGACTGGCGTCCTGCGTGGCGAGGCGCGCAAGCGCAGGCAGGCGGACAGGTCTGGTACGGACCGCTACACGAGTAAAAACTGCTACACGAGAAAAATATTGACCGAAAAAGGCAACCTTTACACGAAAAAAACGTTATTCAGACAGACTGTTACTCAGGGGTCCACTGTACAGTGGACCCCGAGTTTCGGTCATAATTCATTCCAGAAGGCTGCTCAAGCGCCATTACCGAACGAATTTACTCCCTTAAGGAATAATGTCAAGTAGGTTAGTCCATTTCAGACCCCCAAAAATACACTTACAAAAGCACTTACAATATTACACTTACATAATTGTATGATTTCCGAGGTGACCGAAACTCGGGGGTCCACTGTATATACAATATTTTACGATGTTTTCATGTGTTTTATGATTGTTCATGGTTCAAAAGGTTAAGGAAGCATTATTGTTAGGCTAAATAAATGCTATTATTATATTTCCCTACAATATATTTGCACACCAAACATTCGCGAATTTTCAACATTCGCGAGGTTCTTGATCCCCTAACCCTGGAGGAGGGCCTCCTGTATACACTTGGAAAGTCCTAAAGGGACTAGTCCCAAATTTTTTTATTAACACATCGGCCGATTCCCACCAAGGCAGGGTGGCCCAAAAAAGAAAAACTTTCGTCATCATTCACTCCATCACTGTCTTGCCAGAGGGGTGCTTTACACTACAGTTATAAAACTGCAACATTAACACCCCTCCTTCAGAGTGCAGACACTGTACTTCCCATCTCCAGGACTCAAGTCCGGCCTGCCGGTTTCCCTGAATCCCTTCATAAATGTTACTTTGCTCACACTCCAACAGCACGTCAAGTATTAAAAACCATTTGTCTCCATTCACTCCTATCAAACACGCACACGCATGCTTGCTGGAAATCCAAGCCCCTCGCACACAAAACCTCTTTTACCCCCTCCCTCCAACCTTTCCTAGGCCGACCCCTAGTCCCAAATCTTCACATTAAAACAGACTTGGCAGGAGATGCAACATCCCCCCAATGAAAAGCAGGGGTGCCACAAGTATGCTAAGAGACAATACAATAAGTGTCAGGGGCTCAAGACTGTTCAACTGCCTCCCAACATACATAAGAAGAATTATCAATAGACCCCTGGTTTCTTCAAGAAAGAGAGCTAGACAGACCAGCCAGGCTGTGGTTTGTACATCAGTTTGCATATAGCTAACAGTAACACCCTGGTTGATCAGACTCTGACCCACCACGAGGCCTGGTCATGAACCAGGCCATGGGGGACTTGACCCCCGAACACCCTCCAGGTATTACTACTACAGTAGATCGTCATTTAGCATGATAGTTACGTTCCTGAAAATGTTGTGTTAGATAATTTTGTGTTATATAATTAAAAGAACTTATGGGAAAAATAGGGTTACGTTCCTGGGAGTCCCCAAAAAGCCAAACAAGTTTTTTTTAGACCAACAGATCATACAAAAATAAAAGTGAATATGTAATTGTAGTTCATTATCGTGATGTATTATGTTGTTTTTACTGCTTAAGACTACAAATGTAACAGAAATAATAGTATTTACCTTAAATTGTATGTGCTGGTGTTTGTGGATGATTGTGAAGAGAGTGGAGAGTTATGCTGTGGCCCTACTGGGCTGAGGTGGATAGTAGAGGTTCTGGAACTGAAGTCGATGGTTGTACTAAGTGTCTAACTTTAAGTCAGTCAGTAAGTCAGTCAAGTCATTCAGTCAGTAAGTCAGTCAAGTCATTCAGTCAGTAAGTCAGTCAAGTCATTCAGTCAGTAATTCAGTCAAGTCATTCAGTCAGTAAGTCAGTCGTCATTCAGTCAGTAAGTCAGTCAAGTCTCAGTCAGTAAGTCTATTCAGTCAGTAAGTCAGCAAGTCTTCAGTCAGTAAGTCAGTTCAGCGTAAGCGTCATCTCAGTCAGTAATTCAGTCAAGTCATTCAGTCAGTAAGTCAGTCAAGTCATTCAGTCAGTAAGTCAGTCAGTCGTCATTCTGTCAGTAAGTCAGTCAAGTCATTCAGTCAGTAAGTCAGTCAAGTCATTCAGTCAGTCAAGTAAGTCAGTCAAGTCAGTCAGTCAGTCAGTCAGTCAGTCAGTCAGTCAGTCAGTCAAGTCAGTCAGTCACACAAACTTATGTTTACCTATTTTTATGTGTACAAGTAACACTTCATTACAGCCACGAGTTATGTCTTGTCTAATATATTTTTCTTCGTTAATTCTAAGACTTAAATGCTTATGCCTTTTCTTGCCACTTTGAGCAACACTTTGATTGCTTGGCAGATATAAGATATATTAATTTAAAGATCAAAACACAATTCACTCTCTCTCATTCTTCACAAACACAGCTGGCTTGTAGCAGAGGACTTTTTTTTGACGCATATGAAATACGTACGAATGCTGGGATGGTGGGGTCCAGGGTGGCTGGGGAAGGCCGGTGGTGTCCACTGAACAACAACAAGGCTGCTTGTGGGAATGGTTATTTGTTTCTCCTTCCCACAAACTGTAAGTAAGTTTATTCAGGAATACACAGATACAGTTACGAAGATTATCATACATAGCAGCATATGTGTAGAGAACCTAGGATAACCCAAAAAAGTCAGAGTGACTTATTTCCATTGTCTGACTTTTTTTTGGGTTATCCTAGGTTCTCTACACATATGCTGCTATGTATGATAATCAATGTAACTGTACTTACCTAATTGTGGTTGCAGGGGTCAAGACTCAGCTCCTGGCCCCGTGTATCTGAATAAACTTACAGTTTGCGGGAAGGAAAAACAAATTCCATTTTCCTCTAAGCACGAGGATTGGGCTTAAACTTGAAATCACCTGATGCATTACCAAAAAGGAGCAAGGTGAAGCGATCCTTTGCTGTCTTGAAGCCTGGTGCACTTTTCTCTTGCTGACTGATATAAGTTCGTGTTGGCATTTTCTTCCAGAAAACACTTCTCTCGTCAGCATTAAACACTTTATGTGGCTCATAGCCACCCTCACTGACTCAATGGTTTAACCCACCGCGGGCTACCGTGCGTTCAAAAAATTTTCCACTCCCGTGAACCGTGTAATATCATTTTTAGGTCGTGTTAGATAATAATGTGCCGCAATTCTTCAATCGTGCAATACCCGTAACATGTATACATGTTACGGGTATTGTAATATTACTATTGTAATATTACTATTGTAATATTACTAATACTCCTACTGCTCCCACTACTATTACTACTACTGTGCATGGGGCTCAACAACATTAAATCACCTTAGACCACTCATAACCCAGCAAAAGGCTGCAGTCAGGATGAGAACAAATTCCCACTCTAGACAGCATACTCCACCTATATTCAAAACTTTAAAACTACTCACTGTAAAAAATATTCATACCTATTCATGTGCCTTCTACATACATAAAACTCTACATGCTAATATCAACCCTCCGCTCAAAATTCTCCTCAACAACTTTAATAGGTCCCACGACCATGACACAAGACACAGATCACTATTTGACATACCCCGAGTCCATACCTGGAGTCTACCTGGAGAGAATTCCAGGGGTCAACGCCCCCGTGGCCCGGTCTGTGACCAGGCCTCCTATTGGACCAGAGCCTGATCAACCAGGCTGTTACTGCTGGCCGCACGCAGTCCAACGTACGAACCACAGCCTGGCTGGTCAGGTACCGACTTTAGTTGCCTGTCCAGTGCCTGCTTAAAGACTAACCAATGTAAAAATTCTATGCACATAAAGGGCCTCAGAATCTGGAATTCATTACCAGTAAATATTAAGTTAACCTTGTCGGAAAATCAATTCAAGACTCTTCTCAAAAATCACCTACTCACCCTATACTAAATACTCATACTGTAACAAACTTTCAAACCCAATGTTATTTTACTTAAGATAATCTCAGTTTTATATTATCATCCTCCTTAACACTTGTTGCAATTTCATATCATCATATTGTCATTTAAAATAGTATAGTATCATCATTTTGTTAATTTGAAATAAAATATATAACTAGAAGAAACTCAATAAATTCCTCTAGTATTGTTATTATACTAGTATAGCATCAACATATTGTAACTTGAAATAAAATATACAACTAGATTAAACTCAACCAATTTCTCTAGTATTGTCTTTTAATAGTATGTATAATCATATTGTAATTTGAAATAATACATAACTAGAATAAACTCAATCATTTTCTCTAGCATTAAGTATTTAGTGAATAAGTCTTTAGAATAAGCTGCCCCTAATGCCATGGCATGCCAGTGGCTCTCCTTGCATTAGTTTTATAATTGTAACTACCAATAACAATGTACACTTGTAACATGCATCGAAATAAAAATATTATTATATTATTATTATTATTATTACTATTGCCACTACTACTATTACTCGTACTCCCGCTACAACTCCTCCACCACCACCACCTCCTCCACCTGCTCCTCCACCACCACCTGCTCCTCCACCACCACCTTCTCTTCCACCACCACCTTCTCTTCCACCAGCTCCTCCACCACCACCATCTTCTCCACCTGCTCCTCCATCACCACTTCCTCCTCCACCTGCTCCTCCTCCTCCTTTGTCCACAGATTAGTTGAGGTTTAAACTCATTCTGTGATTTGTTTACAATAATGGCCTTACAATGCTGAGAGCCACATTCAAACATTGTGTGGAACACAAACCTGTTTTGGTAGCCGCCACCACCACCACTGCTGCCGCCACCGCCTTTGAAACTGGATGACCATTTCTGACTAGCAGGCATCCTGAAATATTGCAATACTATCAGCTACACAGATTAAACTACAATTCCTCAGCTTTATTTAAATTGTTAAATACTTCCTCA
Source organism: Cherax destructor (assembly GCA_009830355.1). Taxonomy (NCBI): domain Eukaryota; kingdom Metazoa; phylum Arthropoda; class Malacostraca; order Decapoda; family Parastacidae; genus Cherax; species Cherax destructor. Next base: position 13,921 of record WNWK01006664.1, on the reverse strand, counting down.
AGTATAAATAGTAACTTATCATGAACACCCCAGGCAGTCATGTTATCACTTTCACTCTCCAAAACCCCAAAATTAAGGGTTCCGTTCCTAAGAGTAGGTCGGTAAGTGAATTGGTCGTTAAGCGAGGAGCATACTGTACTGGGTTTGTGTCAACCATCTTTAGACATTTTTTTAATGTCACCTTTACACAATTTATAACATTTCTGGTTTATTTTAAATGTTTGTACAGTAGTGTACTGTATACTGTAATAAACAGAATAGAGAAAATCAGCTCTAGTATACATTACAGCCTCTCCTCACTTAGCGACGTACTCATTTACTGATGACTTGGACTTACGACGGGCTCTCTGACCAGTATGCATACCTAAATAATGTATATTAAGAGTTGATTCTCTCTATTCTGTTTATTACAATATACAGTACACTACTGTATAAACATTTAAAAATATACCAGAAATGTTATAAATGGTGCAAAGGTGACATTAAAACAATATCAAAGATGGTCGACACAAACCCACTACCATTATAGTACGCTCCTCACTTAGTGACGAATTTGTTTACCAACGTGGTCTTACGAACAGAACTCCATCGTTAAGTGAGAAGAAGCTGTATTTAGGTTTGCATACTGGTTGGAGAGGTGGTCTTAAGTCCAAGTGGTCGTTAAACGAGTATGTCACTAAGTGAGGAGAGGCTGTACTAACAGAGCCCACATTAAAAAAAAAAATTGCCCCCTGTGGCCATATCCTCACTATACACCCAAAAACATCTCCCCTGCCCACAAGCCCTGCCCATACCACCAAGCTCACATGGCCCCACACCTTACTCATTCTTTCACTCATCACTCCCCCACAGCTTCAAGCTCACATGTTCCTATATCTCACTCAATCACTATTCAATCACTATTCCCCCATAGCCCTCACAGCTCCACTCCCACAGCCCCACACTCACAGCCCCATGCCAAACCTTACCAATGTTTTCAGGGCTCACACACCCTAACATGCCATCTATACTCTTAGTCATGTAGACACCAGCCTCCCTAAATACTGCCCACACCAGCTGTGCACACACCCACCTGCTCAGTCACCCATCATCCACACTACCACCCACACTGGGTCACCAACACTGCCACCCACATGGTCACCATCACACCACCTCGTTGCTTCCATCTCTACAACCCTCCAAAACTCAACAACATAGGTATGTATGTTAATGAAAAACAACTTGTATACAGCCTCTCCTCACTTAGCGACATACTCGTTTACCAACGCCTTGGACTTATGACGGGCTCTCTGACCAGTATTCATATAAATAATGTATATTAGAGCTGATTTCCTCTATTCTGTTTATTTCAATATACAGTACACTAATGTATAAACATTTAAAAATATACCAGAAATGTTATAAATGGTGCAAAGGTGATATTAAAACAATATCAGAGATGGTTGACACAAACTCACTAACATTACAGTATGCTCCTCACTTTAGTGATGAATTCGTTTAACTATGTGGTCTCAGGAACGGAACTCCGTCGTTGAGTGAGGAGAGGCTGTATAGTGTTTGTTACTATCTGCGGCTTTCGGTATCCACGGCAGGGCTTGGAATATATCCACAGTGGATATGGGGGTCCTACTGTACCAGTACTGAAAAGTAAATAAATGAATACAAGTTACAGACTTGCTGCCTTCATACACCAACCTAAAGTCGAAATATAGTAAACAGAGCCATCCTAAGTCAGGGAGCACCTGTATAACATCTTAATACTAAAGTCTCAGACTACGTTATTCTAATATTATATACTAAAGATCCAAGCCTCCCTAAACTATTCCTAAGGCCTAAATCTCTCAAATTACATACTACACTTAACTTACGGTTCCTTTGTAGTTTTCCTAGAGGGATTGTTAAGGAGTTTAAGGGTATGATACGGCTCTCCTGCCATGCATGTAAACACATGCATGCTATAAAGGAAATTGAAAAAAAACACAAAATACTTTTTCTCTTATGCCAAATCCAAGGAAAAATTAACATCCAGTATTGGTCCCCGGCTTAGGCGAGATGGGACATACACAGATGACAGCCAAGAAATGAGTGAGATATTAAAGTCCCAATACAACTCAGTGTTCAGCGAGCCACTGCCCAGACCAAGGGTCAACAATCCAAATGAATGAGACCCAAAATTTGGTCATCTCAAAAATCTCGGATATTATCCTAACACCACAAGACTTTGAAAAGGCAGTAAATGACCTGCCCATGCACTCTGCCCCAGGCCCAGACTCATGGAACTCCATGTTCACCAAGAACTGCAAGAAGCCCTTGTCGCCTGCCTTCAGCATTCTATGGAGAGGGAGCATGGACACAGGTCATTCCACACTTACTAAAAACAACAGACATAGCCCCACTCTACAAAGGTGGCAGTAAAGCAATTGCAAAGAACTACAGACCAATAGCACTAACATCCCATATCATAAAAATCTTTGAAAGGGTTCTAAGAAGCAAGATCGCCAACCACCTAGATACCCATCAATTACACAACCCAGGGCAACGTGGGTTTAGAGCATGTCGCTCCTGCCTGTCCCAGCTACTGGACCACTATGACAAGGTCCTGGATGCTGTAGAGGATAAACAAAATACAGATGTAGTATACACAGACTTTACAAAAGCTTTCGACAAGTGTGACCATGGTGTAATAGTGCACAAAATGCGTGATAAAAGAATAACAGGAAAAGTTGGTAGATCGATCAATAACTTCCTGACAAACAGAACACAAAGAGTAACAGTAAAAGAGTAAAGTCTGAGGCAGCTACGGTTAAAAGCTCTGTTCCACAAGGCACAGTACTCGCTCCCATTCTATTCCTCATCCTCATATCTGACATAGACAGAGGTGTAAACCATAGCTCTGTGTCTCCTTTGCGGATGACACCCGGATTGCCATGACAGTGACCTCCATCGAAGACACTGCAAGACTCCAAGCGGACATCAACCAAATCTTCAAATGGACTACTCAAAACAATATGAAGTTCAATGAAGAGAAATTTCAACTAGTACTCAGATATGAAAAACTTGAGGAAATTAAAACTGCATCAGGGTATACAACAAATTCCAACCATACAATAGAGTGAAAAAGTAATGTGAAGGACCTGGGAGTGATAATGTCAGAGGATCTCGGCTTCAAAGACCTTAATAATGTATCTACCACATCTGCTAGGAAAATGATAGGATGGCTAATGAGAACCTTCAAAACTAGGGATGCAAAGCCCATGATGATTCTCTTCAAATCGCTTGTTCTCTTTAGGCTGGAATACTGCTGTACACTAACTGCCCCCTTCAAAGCAGGTGAAATTGCTGACCTGGAGTGTGTGCAAAGAACTTTCACGGCACACATAAGTATAAGGCACCTAAATTACTGGGAACGGTTGAAGTCCCTTCATTTGTATTCCCTGAAATGCAGGTGAGAGAGATACATGATAATGTACACTTGGAAAATCCTAGAGGGATTTGTACCAAACTTGCACATGAAAATCACTCCCTATGAAAGCAAAAGACTCGGCAGGAGATGCAACATTTCCCCAATGAAAAGCAGGGGCGCCATGAGTACACTGAGAGACAACACATTAAGTGTCAAGAGGCCCAAGACTGTTCAACTGCCTCCCAGCATACATAAGGGGGATTACCAACAGACCCCTGGCTGTCTTCAAGAAGGCACTGTAGAGGCACCTATAGTCAGTACCTGACCATCCAGGCTGTGGTTCGTACATCAGTTTGCGTGCAGCCAGCAGTAACAGCCTGGTTGTTCAGACCCTGATCCACCACAAGGCCTGGTCTCAGACCGAGCTGCAGGGGCGTTGACCCCCAAAACCCTCTCCAGGTAAACTCCAGGTAAACAAAACTAAAATATATACACAAACCAATGGTGGAAATTCTGAGACCCAATAAATTTCCAGACACTGAAGTCTCAATATGACTGCATTTAGTGAGCCATTAATTACTCAAGATTGACAATCTGAACAAATTTTTTGAGACCCAAAATCTTGGCAACATCTCTAAAATTTCTCACATAACCCTAACACCACCAAACTTTGAAAAAGCTATTGACAACATGCCCACACACACTGTCCCAGGCCCAGAATCATGGAACTCTGTGTTCATCAAGAACTGTAAGAAATCCCTATCACATGCCTTATGTACGTTATGGAGAGGAAGCCTCGACATGGGTCATTTCACAGTGGCTAAAATTATGTAACGGATATAGCCCCACTCCACAAAAGTGACAGTAAAGTAACAACAAAGATTACAGACCGATAGCTATAATGCCCAACATCATAAAAATCTTTAAAAGGGTTCCAAGAAGCAAGACTGCCAACATAGCTCAATTGCTAGTGCAGTCAACTCACACACTGAGGTCCGTGGTTCAATCCCCAGTATAGGTGAAAACAAGAGGACATGTTTCCTTAAGACACCTGCTGTCCATGTTCACCTATCAGTAAAATAGGTACCTGGGTGTTAGCTGACTGGTGTGGGTCATATCCTGGGGACAAAACTGACCTAATTTGCCAGAAATGCTCTGCATAACAAGGGGCTTTCTATATACATAGTAGTACAGTGGACCCTCGGTTTTCGCCGAAAATTCTTTCCAGAATGCTGCTCAAGTGCCATTATCGAACGAATTTACTTCCTTAAGAAATAATGTCACGTAGGTTAGTCTATTTCAGACCCCCAAAAATACACTTGCAAAAGCACTTACGGAAATACACTTACATAAATGTTCGAGTTTGGAGATGACCGAAAACCGAGGGACCACTGTATACAGTGGACCCCCGAGTTTCGTAAACCCCGGAAATCGTACATTTATGTAAGTATAATATTGTAAGTGCTTGTGGAAAAGTATTTTTGGGGGTCTGAAATAGACTAACCTACATGACATTTTTTCTTAAGGGGGTAAATTCATTCGGTAATGGCACTTGAGCAGACTTCAGGAGTAAAGTTTTTACGAAACTCGGGGGTCCACTGTATGTCATTGATGTCAGCTAGGCCTGTATACCTTGTACATGAACTTGTAGAAATAAAATTATTATTATTATTATTATTATTATTATAACTGAAAAAGTGGGCAGATTGATCTTTAACCTCCTAACCAAAAGAACAAAGAGTAATAGTAAACAGAATAAAGTCAGAGGCAGCGACAGTGAAAAGCTCTGTTACATAAGGTACAATACTCGCTCCCAACCTTTTCATCTACATACCTGTCATAGAAAGAAATGTAAACCACAGCACCGTGTCTTCCTTTGCTTACGACACAAGAATTCCCATGACAGTGTCATCGACTGAGGATGCTGCAAATCTTCAAGTGGTCCTCAGAAAACAATGTGTTCCATGAAGACAAATTCCAGCTACTCAGTTATGGAGAACTTGAGAAATTAAAAGCTAGAACAGAGCATAAGACCAGTTCTAACCACACAAAAGAGCAGAAAACTAACATGATAGATTTGGGAGAGATACAAATACAAATTTTTATTTCTTAGTGCAGTACAAAAATAAAGTAGTTTACATGTAAAACATGGGTAGGCATAAAAGAAAGCCACTAATATGCAATTACTGATGCATTTCACACAAACTAATCCTAATGCTTTTAAAGACTATTTAAGATTTAGACATAGACTATTAAGTAGGATTTTTATGCAATTAACTATAATCATATGTATAATAAGAAAGGTAGCTAATGAACAAATTTCATAATTCTAAATGTATGACTTATTATTTTAACTAGAGTGATTGATTAGAGATGAAGATACAGCAAGTTACTTAGTTATAGTAGAAATATAATGGAACAATATGTGTAATGTCAGGGGATCTCGCCTTCAAGAATCACAATATATCTACCACATCTGCTAGGTAAATGATAGGATGGATAACAATAACCTTCAAAACAAGTAATGACCCCTTTCAAGGCAGGTAAAATTGCACACCTGGAGAATACAGAAAGAACATTTACTGCACATATGAGTACAATAGTGCCTCAATTACTGGGCATGGTTGAAGTCCTTTGATTTGTACTCCTTGGAATGCAGGCAGGAAAGATACATCATAATTTACACTTGGAAAATCCTAGAGGGACCGATCCCAAATCTGCACACGGAAATTACTCCCTACAAAAGCAAAAGACTCGGCAGGCAGTGCAACATATCTCCAATGAAAAGCTGGGGAGCCAGGAGTAAGCTAAGAGACAACACAATAAGTGTGAGGGGCCCAAGACTGCTCAACTGCCTTCCAGCATACATAAGGGGGATTACCACAGATACCTAAGTCAGTACCTGACCAGCCAAGCTGTGGTTCGTACATCAGTTCACATGCAGCCAGCAGTAAGAGCCTGGTTGATCAGACCCTGATCCACCGCGAGGCCTGGTCATAGACTGGGCCGTGGGGTGTTGAACCCGGAACAACCTCCAGGTAGAACAATGAGACATTTGTGAAACATTTAGGAATCTTTATTGTGGAAATGTTTCACCAGCCAGTGGAAGATGAGGAGTGTGAGGCAATGAGTCCCTCAACCTGGAGTCAATGTGTTTAATCCATCAAGATTGACAAGACTGATGGACTGAACACTTCAACTCCAGGCTGAGAGACTGATTATCTCGAACTCCTCATCTTCCACTGTTCTTCTCTGTCTGGCGATACGTTTCCACGATAAAGATTCCCAAACACTGCACAAGTGTCTCATTCTTCAACTTGTGAGATATCAAAACCAATATAATCAAGATATACTTACTATATACTTACTCTCAATATCTGTATTCATCTCAAATATTAATCTCTCCATTGTATCCACCTCCAGGTTAATAATCAAAACTGTAATTCTTCTCTACAAGACTTATTAAAGCCATATAGCATGACTTAATAGAATACTCAAGTCTCTTGTATTCATTGTAACTCATCTAATGACCCTATGTACTGTTACAGTGGAACCTCGGTTTTCATCATTAATTCGTTCCAGAAAGTCTGACGAACACTGAATTCAATGAAAACTGAAGCAATATTTCCCATAAGAAATACTAATGTAAATCCAATTAATCCGTTCCAGACACCCAAAAGTATTAACAAAAATAACATTTTATGGAGAATAACTATACTCTTACATACAGAAAACAATGAGAAATAAATATAAAAGAATAATGAAATGAATAAATGAACATTAAACCCTTTCGGGGTTTCGGCCGTACTAGTATGGCTTACGCCCAAGGGTTTTTGGCGTAGTAGTACGCCTAAATTCTAGCCCCCTCAAATCAAGCAGAAACAGGCTGTTAGGTCTAGATGTGAGAGAATGGGTCTGTGCGGTCAGTGTGCGCAGTATAAAAAAAAATCCTGCACCACACAGTGCATAATGAGGAAAAAAAAAACTGACCGTGTTTTTGGTTTGCAGTCTATTTTCGTATGGTATTTATGCTTGTATTCTCGTTTTCTTAGTCTCATATGATAGAATGTATGATATATTACAGAAATAGAGATAATTTTGACTGGTTTCACGATGACAAGTACGTACCTTGAAACTGAGCGCAAAGTAGTGAAAATGGTCGATTTTGGCCGATGTTCAAGAGTAAACAAATCACACCATGCGTCTAATACACATCAACTGGCGAGTCTAATATTCTTGCACAAGTGCGCTGATATTATTTATACCATTTTTACAATGATGCAGTTGTATACATAACAGTAAATCTTCTATTTTTTGTGAGAATAAAAATTCAAAATGGAAAGCAAAAGTAATGCAAGAGGGGCCTGGAGACATGACTAATGAACAGAGAAGATGTTATTTTAGTGCCAGGAATGTCTGCCTTGTTTATTCTGGACCCTATTTTGAAATTGGCATCGTTTGAAATTTGTGTCAAATTGGCCAAACTGCCATTTTCTGACCACTATTTTGGGTAGTTGAAATTGGTAAATAGGTGGTTTCTTGTACTCAATCGATAGAAGAAATGGAGTTCTAGCGAAATAGCTATAATTTTAGTAGACTGAAACATTGGAATTTACCGAAAATAGGGCTCAAAGTGGGCGAAATCGCCGATGCGTAAATGTCATCGATACTGCTAACTTCGCAAACGCATAATTCCGTTAGTTTTCGATCAAATTTCATAATTTTGGTGGCGTTATGATCGGAAAAAGATTCTCTATTATTTCATAAGAAAAAATCATTTATTTTTTTTCCGAAAAATTTGGGGAGGGAGAAGGAAAGGTTATTAATAATAATACTACAGTGGTCCCTCATATTTCGGTGATTCCGAATATCGTTTTTTTTGTGTTTCGAGTGCTTTTTTCGGTCAATGTTTTTTTCGTGTATCGGTCCGTACCAGACCTCTCCGCCTGCCCGCACTTGCGTGCCTCGCCATGCAAGACGCCAGTCTAGCGTTGTTTACCATTGAGAGAACATTACCCAGCGCGCTCTTTCAAACATTTCACAATAAATTTATTGTGTTTATTGCTGCTTTAGTGACTGTCACTGTGAAATAAGTCACCATCGGTCCAAAGAAGCTTCACAAGTCGATAAAGGCTATAGCACCAGCCAGTCATAAAGTGTAGCATTAACAGTGTAGCAATAGAAATAAGTCACTCTGTCTGACTTGGTTATCCTAGGTTTTCTACACATATGCTGCTATGTATGATAATCTATGTATAACTGGATTTGTGTATACCTGAATAAACTTACTTACTTAAGTAAGTTAAGCAATTAATCAATAGAAAATGACGACACGAAACTTAACTCCTATAACATTGTTTGAGGATTATAGGGACACTGACAAGAGTGCCGCCCTCTGCCACCATCTCCTCCAAGGTAAGTGTAAGTATTTCTTATTTATATAAGTGTGAATATTTCTTATTTATAAATTAAAGTGTAAATATTTCTTATTTATAAATTATGCACATTGTTTGTGTGAATAGTGGTGGTGGCCTGCTGCTGCTACCCACCATAGCTTATGGTCAGTGGCCCTTATACCCAACAACAACAACACACTCCACCAGTCCTTACATTCGTAATGACATGTTTTATTCATTTTAGTTTATATCATGTTTCTATGTTATTAATATTGTTCATTATGTCATATTAGATGAATTGTGCTAGATAAATAAGCTGTAGAGTTGATATTATTGTCATATTGAAGGACTATCTTGTCCTGCCTCCAAACAAACTCTCCCGACTCTCTCATACGCCAACAAGAGTCTTCAATAAAAGTAAAAACTTTTTTAACTGTTCATTTGTCCATTATAATTAGTGCTTTATATTTATTTCTCATTGTTTTCTGTATGTACCCCTTGAATTCCTGCACATATTTTTCAGCCACACATTTGTCAGAACTTGCAGCCTTGCCATGCCTTACCACACTGTGTATGCCACTATGCTTCTTAAATCTTTCAAACCAGCCTTTGCTGGCCTTAAATTCACTAACATCAGCACTACATGCAGGCATTTTCTTTACGAGATAGTCATGCAACTGCCTTGCCTTTTCACAAATTATCGACTCCATAACACTATCTCCTGCTAATTGTTTCTCGTTGATCCACACCAACAACAACTTCTCCATATCTTCGAGTATTTGCAATCTCTTTTTTTGTGAGCATATTTACCCCTTTCACAACAACAGCTTACTTGATTTCCTTTTTATTGGCCATGATGGAAGCGATGGTTGTATGGGGTTTCCCATACATCCTGGCAAGATCGGCCACATGTATGCCATTTTCACATTTCTCTATTATTTCTTTTTTGAATTCTATCATGTTTCTCACCTTTACACAAGGGCTGGCACTAGGAGCTTTCTTTGGGCCCATGGTGGCTTATTTAGCAGTTGCTGGTCACAGGAGATTTCAACATAAATCTCCTACATGACCAGGACCCACAGGTAACTGAATTCACAAACACTATGAGCAACTGCTTATTACTACCAACAATATCAAAACCTACAAGAATCTCCGAGAATAGTACCTCGTTACTAGACCACATCTGGACTAACTCAATATCCCCTCTAAAATCAGGCATAATCACAGAAAACACCACAGACCACTACCCTACCTTTCTCATAACTAACCTAGGCATTTTGCCCCAAGAAATTTCAAAAGTTACCTTCAGACTGCATAATGAGTCAGCTGTTAATAATTTTATATCAGCTATGACGAACATTGACTGGCTTAATGAATTAGAAACACATTCAGATACTAATGAATGCATCAAGAACTTCCTTAAAAAAACACACAACCTCTATAACAGACATTGCCCCAAAAAAACTAAACAGATCACAGCTAAGCGACTTAACAATCCCTGGCTAACACCCAGCATCCTTAACCCTTTCAGGGTCCAAGGGGGGTCTCCGAAACTCGTTCTCAGGGTCCAAGAATTTTAAAAAAATAAAAAAATTATTTTTTCTTATAAAATGATAGAGAACCTTTTTCCGATCATAACGCCACAAAAATTATGAAATTTGATTGAAAACTAACGGAATTATGCTTTCGCGAAGTTAGCGGCAGCCATGACACTTACGCATCGGCGATTTCGCCCACTTTGAGCCCTATTTTCGGCAAATTCCAATGTTTCAGACAACTAAAATTAGAGCTATTTCGCTAGAACTCCATTTCTTCTATCGATTGAATACAAGAAACCGCCTATTTACCTATTACAACTACCCACAATAGTGGTCAGAAAATGGCAATTTGGCCAATTTCACACAAATTTCAAACGATGCCAATTTCAAAATAGGGTCCAGAATAAACAAGGCAGACATTCCTGGCACTAAAATAACGTCTTCTCTGTTCATTAGTCACGTTTCCAGGCCCCTCTTACATTAATTTTGCTTTTCATTTTGAATTTTTATTCTCGCAAACAAATAGAAGATTTACTGTTATGTATACAACTGCATCATTGTAAAAATGGTATAAATAATATTATAGCATATGTGCATGAATATTAGACTCGCCAGTTGATGTGTATTGGATGCATGGTGTGATTTGTTTTCTCTTGAACATCGTCAAAAATCGAACATTTTCACTACTTTGAGCTCAATTTCAAGGTACTTGTCGTTGTCAAACCAATCAAAATCATCTCTATTTCTGTAATATATCTTCCCGTCTATCAAATGAGACCAAGAAAACGAGAATACATCAATAAATACCATACGAAAATAGACTGCAAAGTCGCTGTTTTTAACCAAAAACACGGTCAGAGTTTTATTTTCCTCATTATGCACTGTGTGGTGCAGGAATTTTTTTATACTGCGCACACTGACTGCACAGACCCATTCTATCACATCTAGGCCTAACAGCCTGTTTCTGCTTGATTTGAGGGCGCTAGAATTTAGGCGTACTAGTACGTCAATAACCCCAGGGCGTAAGCCGTACTAGTACGTCAATAACCCTGAAAGGGTTAAATCCATAAACAAGAGGCACCAATATGAAAAACAATATAGAAGGGGTCTAATAACCAGAGAACAATCCAAACGCTACTCATCAATCCTTACTAGCCTGATAAGAAGGTCCAAAAAATTGTATTATGAGAACAGACTCCAGACTGTAAAAGGTGATATGAAAAAGACCTGGAAAACTCTATCTACAATTCTAGGAAATAAAAAGATATCCACGAAAAATACCATCAAATTATCAAAAACAGACGAACCCCTACTCTCACCGACTGAGACAGCAAACAGACTTAATGTTTTCTTCTCCACCATAGGTAAAAATCTAGCGAGTAAAATCCCAAGCTCGAACACTCGTCCAACAGACTACCTCACCAACACCTACCCAGATACACTATTCCTAGCTCCTACCAACTCAATTGAAGTCTCGCTCATAATCAACACCCTCAAAAACAAAGCAGGAGACAAACAGCTTACCACCCTTTATGTACAAAAAAGCTTCACACGTACTGTCACCAATTATAGCAACATTATTCAATAAATCCATTGAATCTTCCACCTTCCCATCAATTCTCAAATAGCTAGGGTCACCCCGATCCACAAAGGAGGTGACCAAAGTGACTTGAACAATTATAGACCAATCTCAAATTTACCACTGCTTTCTAAAATCTTCGAAAAATTAATTCATAAACAGATCTATTCCTTCCTTGTTTCACACAATGTACTAAACCCTGTCAATTTGGATTCAGGACTAACAAGAGCACAAACGATGCTATAACACACGTTAGAGTTAATATACACCGCACTTGAGAAGAAAGAAGTTCCGCTGGGAATCTTTATAGACCTACGCAAAGCATTTGATACAGTCGACCATGATTTATTGCTCACAAAATTAGCGCACTATGGTATTAGGGGCACCCCTCAATTACCTAAAGTCGTACCTTAGCAACAGAAGCCAGTATGTGTACACAAATGGAGTGAACTCTTCCACACGACAAATTACAGTCGGTGTCCTCAAGGTAGTGTCCTGGGGCCACTCTTATTTCTCATTTACATAAACGACCTACCGAATGCATCACAACTACTCAAACCCATTTTATTTGCAGATGACACAACATATGTCTTCTCTCACCCAAATCCAGTCATACTAGCCAACACAGTTAATGCCGAATTACAGAAAATAACAACATGGATGACGACAAATAAACTTACTCTCAATACTGACAAGACCTACTTCATTCAGTTTGGAAACAAAGCTACAAATGTTCCACTTAACATAACACTAAATGGTGCACCCATCACAAGACTCAAAGAGGGAAAATTCCTAGGAATCCACCTTGACAGTAGTCTTAAATTCCAAACTCATATACAACAAATTTCCAAGAAAATCTCAAAGACAGTAGGTATATTATCTAAGAAACGCTATCATGTGCCACAACCAGCTCTCATTGCACTATATCATTCTCTTATCTACCCTTATCTCACCTATGGAATCAGTGCATGGGGCTCAACAACATTAAATCACCTTAGACCACTCATAACCCAGCAAAAGCCTGCAGTCAGGATGATAACAAATTCCCACTCTAGACAACATACTCCACCTATATTCAGAACATTAAAACTACTCACCGTTAAAAATATTCACACCTATTCATGTGCCATCTACATACATAAAACTCTACATGCTAATATCAACCCTCCGCTCAAAATTCTCCTCAACAACTTTAATAGGTCCCACGTCCATGACACAAGACACAGATCACTATTTGACATACCCCGAGTCCATACTAACCAATGTAAAAATTCTATGCACATAAAGGGCCCCAGAATCTGGAATTCATTACCAGTAAATATTAAGTTAACCTTGTCCGAAAATCAATTCAAGACTCTTCTCAAAGGTAACTAACTCATACTGTAACAAACTTTCAAACCCAATGTTATTTTACTTAAGATGACATATATATGTCATCCTCCTTAACACTTGTTGCAATATCATATCATCATATTGTTCATTTAAATATTATAGTATCATCATTTTGTTAAATAGAAATAAAATATATAACTAGAAGAAACTCAATAAATTTTCTAGTATTGTTATTATACTAGTAATGCATCAACATATTGTAACTTGAATTAAAATATACAACTAAACTAAACTCAACCAATTTCTCTTGTATTGTCTTTTTATTGTATGTATAATCAGATTGAAATTTTAAATAATACAGAACTAGAATAAACTCAATCAATTTCTCTAGCATTAAGTCTTTAGTGAATAAGTCTTTAGAATAAGCTGCCCCTAATGCCATGGCATGCCAGTGGCTCTCCTTGCATTACAGTTTTATAATTGTAACTACCAATAACAATGTACACTTGTAACATGCATTGAAATAAAAATATTATTATTATTATTATTATTATAACAGACATTGCCCGAAAAAAACAAAACAGATCACAGCTAAGAGACTTAACAATCCCTGGCTAACACCCAGCATCCTTAAATCCATAAATAAGAGGCACCAATATGAAAAACAATATAG